>JAOTNS010000841.1:0-253306 GCA_028476615.1 Culter alburnus
AACCTTTTGGTAGTGACCCCGTTTCCCACAGGCATGACACAGTACTGTATTTGCAGGGCAGTGCACTTTTGGATGCGATGGGCTTTTACCACACTTGTGACATCTTGATTGTGGCTGTTTAAACTTTTCTTTTGCTCCATAAGCACTTTTGACTCTCTGCCTGCTTTGAAACTGCTTGCCTTTGCTTATGACTCTGTCCACGGAGCCAGGCGTTTTAGCATTAACACAATCACTACGCAAGTTACTCTGCTGTTGCTTCACTGCTTCAGTCTGTCTTGCCATATCGATGGCTTTTTCAAGCGTTAGATCTTTGTCTAACTGCATTCGCTCCGACAGACGTATGTCATTCAACCCAACGACTAACCTGTCTCTGATCAATTCGTCGTGCAATGGCCCATATTTGCAGTGCTCAGCCAGTGAGTACAGTGCAGTCACGAAGGAGTCGACAGGTTCGTTTTCCCCTTGTTTTCTCATGTTGAAACGTGCTCTTCATAGATTACATTTTTCTTCACAACAAAGAAACTTGAAAACCCTCCTTCACTGCGTCATAATGCTCCATATCTTCGTTCGTCAAGTTCAGCCCTTTTAAAATGTCGTCCGCTTCATCGCCCATACAGTACATGAGTGTATTTATTTGATTTACTTGCGTAGAAGTGTGGAGATTACTGGCCTGACGGAAACGCTCGAACCGTCGAATCCATTTCTCCCATTCGTGAGGTTTTGAGAAGTTAAATGGCTCAGGTGGCTGGATGCTGAACGTAGCACACGGGCCCGGCACGGGCGGCTCTCTCCCCCCGGCAGCTGCATCACCTGGAGCGCGCTGACTTCTCCCCGCTTGTTCCATGACTTTGCGACTTCACCTCACCTCAAGCTAAACTTGCCCCCAAACAAAACTTCTTCCGCAAGCTTATTAGCGTATCCTACTCTGACACCATGTCGTGTTCTCTATCTTAAAACGTGGGTAAATAGCACACAAAACACCCGTGGACTCCTCACTAGCCATGCATTTATTCAACTAACTCAACAACGCCCCCTCATGGGTGAAACACCATTCAGCGTTCAAAGCATGTAATGCATTATGTAGTTTCACTACATAGAATATCCCACAGTTATCATGCATTATATCAGGAGCGTAATTGTCACAAATATGAAAATATTGCAAGTCATTTAGCAGACATGTGCGTTTAACCCCAAAAGACGCAGTAATGTTAGGGTCAGCTAACAAATCTGCATAGTGCTGTTCTTGCAAAGCTTTGTTTCGTAATACAACATTAGTGTTGTCTTCACTGAAATAGACTGTGAAGTTTTCTGTCTACTAAAGCCGGGGACACCTAATGATTATCTGAAACATTCTAAGACTGAACTGAACACACATACCGATTGTTTCCTTCGACTGGAGCCGATTTATATACTTTCACATGGAATTTGAACCGACTGTAATCGCAGACTGAAAGCAACTGGCTCTGACTGGACGCGTTTGAGCACGATCAGTCATAAGTATCAATTTACATTCATAATCGGCCTTATGCTGCGTTCACACCGAACGCGTCTGGGGCGTCTGATTTACTGTTAAGTCAATGTAAGGTGTCCTGCGGCGCGTCTAGGCCGTCCGCGCGCGCGAATGGCCGCGCGCGCGGCGCGAATTGAGCGTTCACGCGGCTGACGCGCGAATTGAGCGTCTGACGCCCAAACGCCCGAGTTGAAAAATCTGAACTTTGGCGTAAATTCGCGGCGCGTTAACCAATCAGGGACTCTGCTTTGGTAGTAACGTGTTCATGATGAGATCAGTGTGGAGACCAGAACAAAGATGTCGCTGTGTGTGGCCACCCTGAGCTCTATGATGTGTCATTATATTTTTTATCGAGACAGGAATAAAAAGGACCTTGCCTGGAAGAGAATAAGCGAAGAAATCGGACAATATGGTTAGTGTTAAAACTTTTTGCATGATTTTAGCCGTTGATACTAGCCCACCTTCTAGCTAGCAAAAGTCGGCTGGCATAACCGAGTTAAATTGCCGCTACAGGTTTCCAACTGACGAGATTATGTGTTTATTCAGAGGATCTGTGCAGAAAGAGATGGAAGCCCCTCCCATGACGCGAATTCGCGTCTGAACACACTTTGTTTAGACGCGCGAATTGAGCGAATTTTACGCGCGTCTGAAAGCGTCTGACTTCAAAATATTCAAGCGTCCAACTAGACGCGTCTGGCGCGAATTTGACGCCCCAGACGCGTTCGGTGTGAACGCAGCATTACAATCGTTAAATGTGTGCGCGGCTTTAACAGAATCGACAGAAGTAATGGGCACTGAAAGATTCCATGAACCCAAGAGGTGTGTGCATTCCTAAATTGTCCCCCGTAACCTGGGCAATTGTGCCAAACAAGGGCTCTTTGAATTCCTGAACTTTCAAGGACTTTCAAATCTTCAACATGGGGCCACAAAATTGCATCAAATCCATACTTAACATCCTGAGCATGGAATAATGACAGTAAATGAATACTCATTAAATTTGAATTCATTTTTGGTGGAAAGTTCCTGAGAATGAAGTAAATGGCTCCAATTTTGTGAATGCCTTGCTTAAGCTGGGCACACATTTAACGACTAGCTGAAACATTCTAAGACTGAGCTCAACATACAGCGATTGTTTCCTGCGACTGAAGCAGATCGTTAAGATCGACTGTAACAATCGTTAAGTGTGTGCGCGGCTTTAGAGCCCAGTGGATTAGCAGATTCAAAGTCATCACAATATAACTATCTGAAGTTCATTTGGTTGTTTACTGAAAAGCGGGTGGTTTTTAAAATAACTTCCATCACAAAAGTCGTTATAAACAGTTGAACTCCCACTTGGTTTTGACATATGTTTACATATATCTGCATTCCTAAAAATAAACTGCAAGGGTGTCCAACAGGGGAATGTAAATAAATGTGTCGGTTACTGGGACTTGATCACATGTCGGCATCACCCGATTCAGTCTACTGTCAAATCTTACCCCTAACTTGATCTCTATAGGGTCAACAACAGCCCATTTTTCTTTGAAATATTTTTTCCATTTGTGTTCTGAACTGATCCAGGTTATTAAAACAGTCCTCCATTTTGGATGCTGTTGCAAAATCATCTACAGGAAGTAAATTCATTACTTCACTTTTAATATTAGAATGCATTTCATGGACCAGTTCTTCCATATCCGATACTACAGAAGTTATTTCAATTCAATTCAATTCACATTTATTTGTATAGCGATTTTCACGATACATATCGTTTCAAAGCAGCTTTACAGAGAATGCATGTCAACATTACAATTTAAAGAATGCAGTTAGCAAATAATGTAATAATTTAGGCAATTAATTTACAATCACTGTTAGCAGTTTAACTGAAGGTAGAAGCAATGAGCTCCTGGAAAAATGAATTACATTAACAATAATTAGGATATAGAAGTTATAACACTGGTTGCTACTCTGCTATTTTGCAATCTAGCGATAATGGATGCACACATTTCTTGAGTGTCAGTCACCCTCCCTTTATCACTGAGTGATGTCTCTAGTAGTTCATTGTGACCATTTAAATGTGACAGTTCATTATCTCCATCAATTTGATTTTCAGTCTCTGTTTGGTCTAGAAAGTCATTTCTATGAACACCGAAGTGTTTTCGAAATCCGGCATAGGTTATGCCGTTTCAGATGACGAACAAGGTCATTTACAGTTGAATGTACCACTTTGCAAACAAAACAGCGGAACATTTTAGTCCTAGACAGTTGAGCTAATTCAGAAGTTTGGCACGAACTGTCCCAAAGCCAATCTTGTAGATCGTTGTCTGAATGAATGTAAACATCGCATTTAAGCACTGGGGGTATGATACACTTAAGACAAAATATGCCTTAAAAAGCTCGTCAAAAGCAGCAAGGGAAGACTTTGCCTGACATGGTAGGAGTTGTCCATCAAGCACAATGTAGAAATCATGGATGGTGTTCTTCGCTGAGCCAACTGCAAGGAGATTCAGTCATCTCAACATGTTCAGTTAGACTGCTGCAAGACTGAAACAATAAGGGAAGAACAATTAGAAACAAGTAACCCAAGATTAACATCTCACTAGTGTTTGAGCACAAACCTTGTGAAACTGCACAGTATAGTCCATTGCCTCCCTGATGCTGATCTTTGTGGATTTGTTTCTACCACCAGCTGAAGGTGGCAAAAGGAAAGCCAAGAGTAAAAGAGAGGACATGTCACTGTCCCACCCTGCAATGAACAAAGAGGGCATGCAGATAAACAAAGTAAATTATATGTAACAGACCAAATTATATATCTTCACAAGTAACAAAATTCTCTGCCTTGCCATTCATATTCCTAGTTTTGTCCATTGGCCTGAGCAACTGCAAGCAGGCTGTTGAGATACAAGTTGGAAGTAAGTGTTTTCGCCTCTGCAGTGACCTTGGGCTTTAGACTGTCCCATTGTTCTAGAAGTCTGGAAGCCGTTTCAGTTCCAAATTTGATGTCAAAGTCTTGAAGTACATGTAAAAAATATTAATAAACATGACACAACAATACAAGTGCTACAACAATACAATGCTTTCCCACATGATATAATTTTCTCTTCACATTATACTATCATCTGTATCTTACCAATGCTTTAGTGTTGAGAAATCTTGGAAAAACCGAAAACACTGTATTGGATTTGATGGCATCATGAATAAGCTGCTGTCTGTGCTTGAATGTTAATTTCATCTTCTCAAAAATCTGGTCCTTTTCAGTACAATGATTCATAAAATATATAGCTTCCTTGCACTGGTCACCCTCCAGCTGCTTTTCCAAGTGGTTCCAGTTGACTCTGTGAGCTGTTGGTCCTCCACTGCCCTCATTATCAGATGTTGCACTTGACCTGGCATTCCTTGTGCTGTGGGGTTTGCTTTGACGTGAAACAGTTTTTAGTCGCCAGGATATGTATCCTTGATTGCTCTTGGGATCATAGAAATGTTCCTTTAGATTAAAACAAATGAATGCAAACATTTTAAAAGTCTGAACTTCTAAATTAGGCATTCCATAAAATACTCATTGATACAGAATACAATATAATTATGGCACTTAATATAATTATGGATACACCAAAATGAAAATTCTGGATGCTCTTGGCCAAAAACCAAAGCCAAAAATGCTTTAAAAATCATTTCTTATTTTAAATTAGCTTATTTGTGTATAATTGTATTAACATTACACTTTTTAAATGAAATAACTTTAATGATACCGAGTTTAAAAAATACAAGCCAACACATGCGTATATATAGCGGGGGATTAAGATCAAATACACTAATTACAAGCAGAGATAAATACAAATAAACAGTTACAAATACACAGACATAATAAGGAGGCTTAAATGTAAATAACACTAGTGGTCACTGTATAAATTAAATATATTTTAAATCTATATTTATCTTTGTTAAAGCTGTGTTTTGTTGTTTGATTAACAATGACTTAGCAGCAGGTATTTGTAGCAGGTATTGAATATACTGATACACATTGATTTTCTTTCTCAACTCTTTACGCTCACTTAAGACATAACCAACTTTACAAGAATACTTGCAGAAACTGATATTTTGCGCGTTTGTGTCCGTTCAAGCACACAGAGATTCGAAAGAGGAATCAATTCACTGTTTACACACCATCTGAAACACGCCTCTCTGTGTGCTGCTGTGCTATGTGCTCAGACCACAGAGCATGAGTACCGAATTGATGGTGAAATCCGCAAAAATTAATCCATAAAACACATGCATGCTGAAACATGGGACCTGGTCTGTACAGATTATGAATCAACAGAAAGCAGAATATTGAGTGGAGCGTCACACTGTGCAGTGATAACAGTTGAAATGAGAGTGAAACCTGAGTGCTAAACACTCAGGGTGGGGTGGCATTTTTTGGCTCCTTTTTTCATTTGTCCAAAAAACGCCATTTTTGGATGATAATTTTCGGCAGCCAAAATTTTGGTCCATCCCTAAACATAACAAAGACTTAAAGCAACAGGAGATGTGACATGGTTGCTGAAAACCTGAAATATGCCTTCACGCTCAATTTTTTAACCTTCTATTAGGTACTTCTAGCAGAATGACAAAAGGTTTCAATACTTACATATCCAGTTTTTGAGTATGGATCCTTGAGTGCTGGAAAGAGTGTTACAATTCCCAAGGCACAGCGGGTTTTGGTTTCTTTGGAAGGGACACGGCTACCAAAAAAAAAGGGTATGGGAGAAGTTAAAACATTATTTACTCACTAAAAATGGTCTGATTACAAAAATATAATAAATTATGAAGATTAAACTGTGCCTTACCATTCTTTATCAGTTATGTATGCAACTACAATATTGACCAAGTGTCGCCGCATTGAGTCCGTGAGTTTCCCATGTTCTTTATATTCGGCCAAAATCACGTGTCCGCCTGCCTTTTCCTCCAAAATGCTATTGACAAACTATAATATATACATATAAAAAATATTGTAATATTTTTAAAGTGCTATAATGCTCTTATTATATAAAAATGTAAATAACTGCTAAATGATTTGTCTAGTTAATTAGAAATTTTAACAATCACCTGTTTTGCCTCAAAAGCTTCATCAAAACGAGGTCTCTTGGAGCTTGGTCCAGCACTTTCGTCAGTCTCAGAGGACATTGATAGTGTGTCAGGGTGGGAGCTACAAGAAGAATGGAGGACTGGGCATTCTGGAAACATTTAAACATTAATGAATTACATGCTGATTATGGAGAGCAAAAAAACAATTTTAAAATCTATTTGGTCCTTAACCAAACTTCTTAATGTTTAGGATTTAAAAGCAGGCCTATATTTAACATAACCTAATTATTTTAATTATAAATCATGACTCATTTGAATTTAAAGGGTTAATTTACCCAAAAATTAAATTTCTGTATATACCTCCCAGATTTCATCAAAAATATCTTAATTTGTGTTCTGAGGATTAACACATTCTTACGGGTGTGGAACAACATGAGGATGAGTAATTAATGAAAGAATTTTCATTTTTGGGTGAACTAATCCTTTAAAATGTAATGCTGCACTCCTCACAACAAATCTTTTGAAATTAGCTATACCGATTAAAGAACATTTTTAAATTTAAATTAGGTAAGAAAGCCCTATTAGGTACTATCATGTTTCAAACCCAAGGGCTATGGCAGAGGAAAAGATTTTCAGCATATGATGACTTGTCAAATAATACTATCCAGTAGTTTTGAATTATGTGAAAATGGAGGATTAGTTCACCCAAAAATGAAAATTCTGTCATTACTTACCCTCATTTAAAAAAAAAAAAAAAACCCTCATTTAAAAAACAAAAAAAAACAAAACAAAACAAAAAAACATAATTATTAGTATTAGTATATAAAATATTAATCTCAGATCATTAAAATATCTTAATTAATGACAGAATTTTCATTTTTGGGTGAACTAACCCTTTTAAGGCAGCAACTTTTAAAGTGCAACATTATTCAAATTAAGTGTTCCACAGAAAAAACTAATATAGATTTGTCATGAAAGAGTGAGAATTTGTATATTTATGGGTAACTATTTCTTTAAAGAAAGTGTGCTAGGGAAGTATTTGTACATCATAGACACTTGCCTGAATCTTGGTCAACAACTCTCCAAAGAACATCATGAGATTTCTCCTCCAGCACGTCACAGAAAATATCCTCATCAACCTCCACACCGGTGTCATCTTGTAATACCAGATCCTTGTCTTCGATGGAAAATTTCTTCTTGACTTTACGTTTATGAAGAGATAAAAGATCATTTTCTCCACATGCAGCAACTGATATAAAACTCAATAAAAAAACGATAAGTGCTTTAACTTGGGGTATGTTTACACCGTTTTCAACTGAAAACTGAATAATTTACGCGTTTTGGTTGTTCTACAAGACAACAGTGTTTTGGAGGCATGAAAACGCAAACTTTTAAAAAAGGGTTTCAAAGTGAATGATTTTGAAAATTATGCCTTTTACCATCTCCGTGTAATCAACAAAAGCGCGAATCTGCGAAAATGGTGCGTGTGCGTATTTTGTGTTCGCGAGCTGTTTCTTGACAAAGCGATATCTCCAACTACTGGCCTGGCATGCATAATACAGCCTTTTAGGCCCTGTTTACGCCTGGTATTAAGAAGCGTTTTGGTTGATCAGATCACAAGTAGACCAGGCAGACACATAATGATACCCGTTTACACCAAGTGTTTTAATCCATCTCTTTTGTCCACTTTCAACCACTTCTATTCTGATGTTTTCGAGGTCTAATTTATCATTTTCGCAGATTCGTGTGAACAGGGATCATTTTGACTTTGTTAGAACATCGTTATAACATCGTTGTCGTGTAAACATACCCTAAATGTATAACTGAAGAACTTACCTTCTTTAATTAAGCCATTGTAATTGGCTCTGTCTGTTTTAATCAACTTCTTCTTTCCTCCATATATGACTTTGAAGAGCATTTTTGCTGGAGTAACAAACGAATAGTTTTTGTTTGATTACCGTTTGATGCAGAAGCTGTAGTTCATTCGCTCACAAAACAGAAAAAAACAATTAATTCGAGTTAGTTGAAATCCATTAAAAAACTTGTGTTAACGACGGCCATTATCAAAATAGGCGCGCCTCGTGAGAGGGCGAGTCGAGACTCAGGGCGGGAAACCCCGCGCAGGTGCAGTGAGAATCGGATTACAGTAACGCGTTACTGTAATCCGATTACTTTTTTCAAGTAACGAGTAAAGTAAGGGATTAAAATTGCAAAACAGTAATTAGATTACTGTTACTTCCCTGTAAGCAGGCTGCGTTACTGCGTTAACCATGATTTTGTTTTGTGAGACTGTCTCGTGACGTGAGTCGTAACGTGACAATGACGTATGAGCGCCGCGACGTCAGTGGTAACGTGTGTAGTGTTGAACAAGAGACAACATGGAGCGTGGGAGAGAGCAGGACTATGCAGCGTTTAATGCTTGGAAGTACCGACATTACTTTGAGTTTGACTCGGTTAAAGGTGACAAAAACATCAGCGTCCGCTGTACACTCTGCGTGGGAAAAAAACTTTTATCTACAGCGAAAAATTCTACCTCAAATCTGAGCAAGCACCTAGCAAGCCAGCACAGGAATGTGAAACTTACTGAAAAAAACCCTGAACCCCCAACTGACATGACCAGTGACACTGCGGCTACATCCAATTCCACCGGGCGAACCTCGGAGGGCCCTCTCCTGCTAAACAGGTGAAAATAGACTTAAAACTAAAAGCAACAGGACTTAATGCCGATGAACTGAAGAAGCTCGTCACTGGCTATATTGTCGAGGACATGCTGCCAGTTTCCACTGTTGACTCTGAATCGTTCCGACGCATCATAGAAAAAATACCGACCGAACACGGTGTCAAGCTGCCGCAGAGAAAGTCATTTGCAGCATACCTTGAGAGAGAATACGACATAATGGATGCTAATTTGAAGGCTGTACTCGGAGATGTAGACTTTGTTTCCACCACTGATGACATCTGGACGGTGAATAACAAAAGTTTTATGGGTGTAACAGTTCACTGGATTAATTCCACTTTACAGCGCAACAAGGCCGCCCTAGCGTGTAAGAGAATTAGAGACAGGCACACCTATGATGTAATCGGAGCAGAGATTGAAGAAATCCATTCATCATATGGACTCCATGGCAAAGTTGTTGCCACTGTAACTGATAATGCATCTAATTTTGTCAAAGCATGTGTGTCAGCCCTGTAATTTGGAGTCTGAATCTGAAAATGAAGAAGAAGGTGATGATGAGGAACCGACTTTTACAGATGTCATAGAAGCTCTTTCAACCGTATCTGGTGATGGACAGTTTAGCCTCCCTCCACACTACAGGTGTGCATCACACACAATTAACCTCATTTCAACAAGCGATGTTGACAAACATCTAAATTCTTGTGCAGACACCAAGGCTGTATATAGGAGTAGTATTGCAAAATGCTATGCTCTTTGGACTAAAGCAAGTCGATCAAATTTCCTCTGAACAGGTGGAGGAAGTCAGCCGCAGGAAACTAATGGTACCCACATCCACAAGGTGGAATTCCCTGTACGAGGCCATTTCCAGAATCATCACAATTCCGATGAATGAGCTGAATCCCCTGTGCGTAAATCTGGGAATCAAGTGCCTTAATGAAAGGGAGTACCTATTCTTACAAGAGTACTGCACTGTGATGAAGCCCCTGACCGTAGCACTAGACATCTACAAGGGGATGAGTGCACCTATGGGGCTTTACTACCAACACTCACAAGCCTGATGTCAAGACACTTGCCCTGAAAGATGACCTCTCTAGAATGACAGCCAGCCTTCCAGATGTTATTGTAAAGGTAAGATTATTATTTGATAATTGATTTGGTTGGATTTGTTGAATTTATTATGCCATTCATGGTGGGCAGATCTTACACTTTGTTTGTTTTAAGCAGTGAGTACAATTATTAAAATGATAGAATATAATAAAAGATCAATTATTCATCCCCTGTTCAATATCAGGGATATTGATCATCATTAATCATGAATATTAATCTTAAAATCAATAGAAGATTGAAATAAAGAGGTCAAAACAGCCTCAACCAAAATTAAATCCCATACAGTATTGATAGCACATGAGATGGTTTAGGTCAGTAGAGCCCACAAAATAGTTATAATAAAAAAAATTAATATATTCTTAGTTATATCATATTGTATTTTACAGGCCATCAAGATTCGTTTTGATGCTGTACTGGATAGCCGAGAAGGACTATGACAATGCTAATGTGTCCCAACTGGTAGCCAGCCCAGCTGAAATGGACTTTTTTGATTTTGAGAACCAGCCCACAAAAGCTTCTCAGCAGAAAATGAAGTAATGACTATTTAAGGTCAGGGTATGAGCTTGAGATTCTAAATCAGTTCCCAAACCTCAAAAAGATGTACATGAAATACAACACTCCAACTCCATCCAGTGCACCAGTGGAACGGCTGTTCAGTTTAGGTGGATTGGTGCTTTCCCCCAAAAGGAACAGACTGTGGATAGGAGGTTTGAGAAGCTTCTGCTGATGCGATATAACCACTGTTTCACTCCGAAAGAAAACAAAAAAACAGGGCCTTGTCAGGGTAGCCATAAATGAGACTGGACTAACAGCCTAAATGTGGCATGCAACAGCATTTTCTGTTTAAAGACATAAATACTTTACTGTTAAACTGCACTTTACTGTTAAAAGACGTAAATGTTAATAATTTGGAATACAGTCAGGAGAGATTATTTTATTGCTGTATTTTATTTACATCTAATGAAGGATTTTACAAAAAAAAATTATTTTATATGCTGGAATATGCAGAAATATAAGTTAACAGAAGAAGGACTTTTTTTATTTCATTAAAATATGGTGGAATGTGCAGAAAATAGGTTTAAATGTTCAACAATTTTCTTCAAGTCTGAGACTGTTGCATTTAATTTATTTTAGCATTGATGCAATGTCATGAAGTTAAAATATTGAAACTAATAAAACAAGTTTAAAAAAAGAGTGTTTCATTTGATTTAATTTTAGATGATGGAATTTGCAGAAAGATAGTATTAGGCTGAAAGGTCTATTGCTTTATAGCGTATTCAGGCCGTGTATCATGTTTTTGAAAAATAACTTAGTAAAGTAACTAGTAAAGTAACTAATTACTTTTGAAAATAAGTAATTAGTAAAGTAACTGGATTACTTTCTTGGAGAAGTAATCAGTAATCAGTAACTAATTACTATTTCCAAGTAACTTGACCAACACTGGTGGCCAGACGATTAAAACTGTATCTATTGAAAATACTGGTTCGCCAAACATACAGTCATTAATCATGAACCGATTAGATTAACTAATCTTATAACGATCTTTCACATATTTGCAGCCCATGTGCAATATTATCTAATACATCCCTGATATAGCAATATATATTTATATTTTATGGTTTATTAAAAATACGATTACATATATACAAATAATTTTATATTTAAAGCCAATGCACGTGCCAATACACAAGCTATGTTACACATGCTTAAATGAACTGGCTCAGAAACGTGCCGACACTTAGCAAAAACTTGAAACGATTTGCTAAATATAATATAGATAATTTATTCTCTTTTCAATCACACAATTCGTTAAAAAAAACGATTGAAACTTACCATTGAACCGGGATCTCCCTAGTAAATTTTCCAAATGAAATGAGTCGTATGGAATTGTGGGAAATACAAACCCGATTCCAAAAAAGTTGGGACACTGTACAAATTGTGAATAAAAAAGGAATGCAATAATTTACAAATCTCATAAACTTATATTTTATTCACAATAGAATATATAGATAACATATCAAATGTTGAAAGTGAGACATTTTGAAATGTCATGCCAAATATTGGCTCATTTTGGGTTTCATGAGAGCTACACATTCCAAAAAAGTTGGGACAGGTAGCAATAAGAGGCCGGAAAAGTTAAATGTACATATAAGGAACAGCTGGAGGACCAATTTGCAACTTATTAGGTCAATTGGCAACATGATTGGGTATAAAAAGAGCCTCTCAGAGTGGCAGTGTCTCTCAGAAGTCAAGATGGGCAGAGGATCACCAATTCCCCCAATGCTGCGTCAAAAAATAGTGGAGCAATATCAGAAAGGAGTTTCTCAGAGAAAAATTGCAAAGAGTTTGAAGTTATCATCATCTACAGTGCATAATATCATCCAAAGATTCAGAGAATCTGGAACAATCTCTGTGCGTAAGGGTCAAGGCCGGAAAACCATACTGGATGCCCGTGATCTTCGGGCCCTTAGACGGCACTGCATCACATACAGGAATGCTACTGTAATGGAAATCACAACATGGACTCAGGAATACTTCCAGAAAATATTGTCGGTGAACACAATCCACCGTGCCATTCACCATTGCCGGCTAAAACTCTATAGGTCAAAAAAGAAGCCATATCTAAACATGATCCAGAAGCGCAGGTGTTTTCTCTGGGCCAAGGCTCATTTAAAATGGACTGTGGCAAAGTGGAAAACTGTTCTGTGGTCAGACGAATCAAAATTTGAAGTTCTTTTTGGAAAACTGTGACGCCATGTCATCCGGACTAAAGAGGACAAGGACAACCCAAGTTGTTATCAGCGCTCAGTTCAGAAGCCTGCATCTCTGATGGTATGGGGTTGCATGAGTGCGTGTGGCATGGGCAGCTTACACATCTGGAAAGGCACCATCAATGCTGAAAGGTATATCCAAGTTCTAGAACAACATATGCTCCCATCCAGACGTCGTCTCTTTCAGGGAAGACCTTGCATTTTGACAATGACAATGCCAGACCACATACTACATCAATTACAACATCATGGCTGCGCAGAAGAAGGATCCGGGTACTGAAATGGCCAGCCTGCAGTCCAGATCTTTCACCCATAGAAAACATTTTGGCGCATCATAAAGAGGAAGATGCGACAAAGAAGACCTAAGACAGTTGAGCAACTAGAAGCTTGTATTAGACGAGAATGGGACAACATTCCTATTCCTAAACTCAACTTGTCTCCTCAGTCCCCAGATGTGTGCAGACTGTTATAAAAAGAAGAGGGGATGCCACACAGTGGGAAACATGGCCTTGTCCAAACTTTTTTGAGATGTGTTGATGCCAATTAAATCAACTTATATTTCCCTTAAAATGATACATTTTCTCAGTTTAAACATTTGATATGTCATCTATGTTGTATTCTGAATAAAATATTGAATTTTGAAACTTCCACATCATTGCATTCTGTTTTTATTCACAATTTGTACAGTGTCCCAAATTTTTTGGAATTGGGTTTGTAATAATTTATTAGATGCACGCTGGTCCCATGCCCATGGTTAAATATAATGCTGGATCTTTAATGTTGTGGGCCTATTGGAGGTCCTGGACATCTTGTTCAGATACATGGTGTCATGGATTCTATCAAATACCAACAGATAAATAAATCAAAACCTGACTGCTTCTGCTAGAAATTCAATAATAGGCTGTGGTTGGATCTTCTATCAGGACAATGATCCAAAACAAACATCAAAACCAACACAAAAAAAAGTATCTGGAGAGATTCTGTATGAAGGAATGGTCTCTGATCTCTTCTCAGGTGTTCTCAAACTCATCAGGCATTATAGAAGAAGACTCAGAGCTGTTATCTTGGAAAAAGGACATTGTAAAAAGTATTGAATAAAAGGGTGCCAATAATTGTGGCCAACGTGTTTTGGAAAAAAACAATTATTTCATAATGTGATTTTCCCCCCACTTTCAATTATTTTCCTTCAATGAAAGGTTAGATTTTTGCTTATTTTATGAATTGAAGATCAAAAGGTTAAACAATGCAGATTTATCTTTACAGTCATCTTTGATCATATTTACCAAATGGTACCAACAATTTTGTCCATGTCTGTATATATATACAGCAATGGTGCTGACTTATGAATTTGCACATGGTTTGTCTTAAAGCATATTAAAAACACTACATAGACATATGAACAACATTAAAAACTTGATTTTCACCACAGGGGGTCTTTAATACACATTTAGTTCATTTAAATTATACGTTATTACCTTCATTCATTAAAAAGTCATTAGGCACACAGCAGTAATAAATCATTACAAGACCAACCTGGTAGCGATAGAAAGAACACTTTTTTTACCATTTTTTCACCATTTTTTTTCATTAAACAATGTACAACGTAACACAAAATTTGTAATCCAATTATTTATTTTCTCTTTATTCATTAAAATGCATCAGCGTCATATGCATACATGCAGTTATAAAAAAATCCTATATCAACTAATAAAACCTGAAAGCCAAAGAAAGAATCTGTATTTTTTACTTTCTTTAGACAATACAATATCACTCAATATTACCGGTATATTTTCTGTTGATATGAAAAATTGTGGAGATTTATCAATATAGCGAGTCTATTACGATGTTATGATGAACTATATGCCTTTCTCCACTGACGTTCTGAGTTGCAGCTGTCTGACTCTGAGATTAAGAACGGGAACGGTGTGTGAAACATTAGCAACACATTATTAGCTGTTTGATAACGTAGTCAAGCAAAAGGCTAATCATATTAATTCATATTAATTAATGACAGAACCGTCGCAAGGGCTGTGTCAAGTGTGTGAGTGCATAGCGGCTCACGCCAAAGTAAAGTGACAGCTGACTTGAAGTAAAGCCAATAAAGTTCATGTTTTTGTCCTTTGAAATACTTTGAAACTATAAAACATAGCTAAAACAATATTGCTCTGAGCGTGTGTATGTGACCATGATTTACCATGATAAATATCTAATCCCTGGTTATCTGATGTTCTTTGTGAACACTGGACCAAACTCAAGGCTGCAGAGAGGAAGTGGCACAAATCAAAAGACCAATCTGACCTAGGTAGCTAATCTCTGCTCTCATCCTTTTCTGCTGAAATTCATGCTGCTAAATCTTCCTATTTCCACAACAAAATCAACAGTGCTTCAAACACACGCACACTTTTCAAAACATTCAACTCTCTCTTCTGTCCCCCTCCACCACCACCCATCTCATCCCTAATGCTGATAATTTTGCTAATTTTTTCACTGACAAAACATCTACCATCAGCAGTCAGTTCTCCACTCCACACACACAGGAACTCAGACCAACCACATACACAGCCACAAACCTCCTCTCTTCATTCTCCCCCCTCACTGAGACAGAAGTATCTAAACTTCTTCTCTCCAGTCATCCCACCACCTGCCCTCTAGATCCCATCCCTTCACACCTTCTACAATCCATCGCTCCTACACTTTTACCAGGACGTACACACATTATCAACACATCTCTCCACACTGGCACTTTCCCTAACACATTCAAGCAGGCTCGGGTAACCCCACTGCTTAAAAAACCCACATTACACACGTCACTTGTAGACAGCTACAGACCTGTTTCTCTTCCACCATTCATAGGAAAAACACTTGAACGAGTTGTTTTCAACCAGGTGTCATCCTTCCTCTCACAGAGCAACCAATTGGATGTCAATCGATTGCGAAGGCTAATTCCAAATCATCAGTTCTCATTCTGCTCGATCTATCTGCTGCCTTTGACACGGTGAATCATCAGATCCTTCTGTCCACCCTCTCATCACTGGGCATCACAGGTACTCCACTTCTTTGGTTTGAATCCTATTTCACAGGAAGGTCTTTCAGGGTTGCCTGGAGAGGGGAGGTATCCAAAGCTCATCAACTGACCACGGGGTTCCTCAGGGTTCAGTTCTTGGACCCCTCCTCTTCTCCATTTACACAACATCACTTGGTCCCATCATTCAGGCACATGGTTTCTCCTACCATTGCTATGCTGATGACACACAGCTCTTCCTTTCATTCCAACTAGATGATCCCACAGTAGCTGCACGAATCTCAAGCTGTCTGGTGGACATCTCGGCATGGATGAAAGAACATCATCTGCAGCTCAACCTGGCAAAGACTGAGCTTCTCGTCTTCCCTGCCAATCCGACTCTAAATCATGATTTCAGCATCCAGCTAGGTACATCCTCAATTACCCCATCAAATTCAGCCAGAAATCTTGGAGTAATCCTTGATGACCAACTGACCTTCAAAGACCACATTGCAAAGACAGCTCGGTCATGCAGATTTGCACTATACAACATCAGGAAAATCAGGCCCTTTCTAACAGAACATGCAACACAACTTCTGGTCCAGGCCCTGGTCATTTCTAGGCTTGATTACTGCAATGCTCTTCTGGCTGGACTGCCATCATGCACAATCAAGCCCACGTCACGTCTCTCTTCATCTCTCTGCACTGGCTACCACTTGCTGCTCGCATCAAATTCAAGGCGTTGACGCTTGCTTACAGATCTACCGCAGGCTCAGCACCCTCCTACTTCCACTCACTCTTACGAGTCTACACTCCTACCAGAAGCCAGCTCGTGGTACCATCACAGAGAGGCACAAAATCACTCTCCAGATATTTCTCGTTCATTGTTCCTTGCTGGTGGAATAATCTTCCTGCCTTTATCCAGAATGCAGAAACCCTGGCAATATTCAAAAGACAGCTGAAAACTCATCTCTTTCATGAGCACTTATCCTCATCCTAAAAAAAAAAATCTATACCTATTCTTTCACTTCCTTTTTATCCCTCTCTATTGTAGCTTATGATACTCTGAGCACTGCCTAAAACTTGTATTGTGAGCACTTCTTGCATCTATTTGCCTCGTCATGACGACTCGCTTGTTGTATTCCTCACTTGTAAGTCGCTTTGGATAAAAGCGTCTGCCAAATGAATAAATGTAAATGTAATTTAAATGTAAATTCTGATTTTGGCCGCTTCTGGAATGGATCAAACCATAGATATTAGCCTACCTGATAAGTTCAAGTAAATACGCTGGAAATTCGCGCTCATTCAAGGATGTGTTAAGCTGTTAAACTGAATATATGAAGAGAAGCAAGCTTTTTTCTTTAATATCCACAAGTCACTACAGCAACACTAGACTCTCCGAGCTGCTGTGAGTGAGTGGAGGCAGGGCTAATTTGCATATTCATTGATCCGTGTATATTAAATGAGGCAAGGGTGTATCGCTATTTTAAGGCATGAAGAATTTTTCACTTGAATTTTTTTTAAAAATATGTCATTTTGGTGATCAAAGATGATTTTTAAGGGATAAAATAATTGACTACAGGGGGACTTTTTGGTGTAAAAAGTTTTGGTGTAGTTTTATGTGCCTGCAGTGACTAATCTGCAGCTAATAGAGATATCTGCACTCTTAAAAAAGCACATTCCACAAACAATGCAGTCCTACTGTACGTTTACTAGTGATATAACACCAAATATTAACATTTATTCACAAGACCAATGCGCTAATTCACAAGAAACTGATTAACGTAAACTGTAACTGACTGTCATAAAACTTTAAACAGTGGACACTGATGTCACTGCCATTATATGATAGGCTGAGGCGCCTCATCACGTGATCCAATTTAGGTGTTATGCTTTCTCCAATGGTAAGAGATACAGACCCTCTCATCTCCCCAATAATAAGACAATCTCTGGCCAATATTAAACAAGGATTTGATCTGCTGTAAAGTGCAACAATCACCAAGCCATTAGCGCCCTCTGCAGACATTTGTTATAATATATAATGTACATAAGATGATTGTTTAAATTGAGTCTTCGCCAGGAGTTTGATTGACAGGCGATCTAACCAATCATAACGCCGAATCTGCTGTTTTGTCCGACAAAGCAGTCAGGAGAGTTAGTAGATCAATGTCAACTTAAACTTGAAAAATGGTGTGTACTGACATCTTTCTATGGCTGTAATAACAATCTGCAGTTCATTCATGTTTATTTGATGCTAATTTAACAAGTAGGAAGAGATGATCGGTTCACGAGACGTTACAGCGATCAAGACATATTAAAGAGCCACAAAATGGTATTTAATTTTTAAATTTCTTTAAAAATTACTAAATTTGAAATTAGAGACTTTGTTTCATATCAAAAGTAATCTGCTCTGCCTTGTCTGTCGACGTGTTGTCAGTTTCCTCTTTGCTCCGCAATGTATTTTTCACTGTGTGAGAACATGATGTGTGGCGTGAGAGTGATGGCTTGTCGGACGTAGCAACTAAAGGGGCCGGGTCTTTGCGAACTGTCAGTTATTATGAATATTATGTATTTTAAAAGTGTTGATCTATAAAACCATATGATCACTTGCTCTTGATACTTTATTTGAACCAAATATTATTACCTCATTGTTATTATTATATATGTATTTTAATTCATTTTAAAGGCTTGGGTCTTTGCGTAGGTCTATTTTTATTACCACAAATATCAGATTATTTAATTCAAAATATATTATAACATTTCTATTAAGACACACATATTTGCTGTTGTGGTATGACTAATAAAACAAATGTTTTGTGATAAACTGCAAGCATGAGTAATCTTACAGACAGCACATTCATATAACCTGACATTAATAACCTCATTTTATTTTCTTTTTTCTAACATGCTGTCTTAAATAATATGACAGTTTGATCATTGTATTATTTTGCATCCTGTTATTATATTATAATTACTACAAAATTTTTTTTATTCATATTTATTATTACATTTATGTTTATAACAGTTTCATATTTATTTTTAATTGTTTAATTGGTTTCAATTTTAGTTCTACAAAATATTCATACTAACAGTTCACACAAATACACAGCTTAAAAGATTATAAGGCTACATGTTTATATAAATACATCTTCATATTATTTGAAATTGTCGAGTGACATCCTATCACATGAGTTTCGTCTAAATTTAAATGTTGAATGAGTCCACACATACAGCACATATATAATGATCAAACCTGAACTTTCAGTGAAGATTCAAGGTGGACTTTGCTGTAAAAACCACATAAGACACACTTCAGCTGGATGAATAATGGCTCATTGGTGCTTGTGGCTATAAATGCCAGGATTCAGGATGAGATTCAGTTGCAGGCACAACAAAACTCAATTTATTAGCAGTTCTTTGCACACAACTGGGCAAAAACAGTCAACAGAAAAATATTAATTAAATCCAGCAGGAGCTGCAGGCAGCTCGGTCTCGTGCGGCCTTCAGAGGAACTGTAGAAACAGACCGCTATGTAGATTGCAGCACCCAGGTGGTCGGGGCGACACGTCCGGCAGAGAGCTGGTGGGCAAGGAATGAGGGATTGGAGTGAGTCAAACCAGATCCGGGGAACAGAAAGAAAGCCAGGCAGGGGCAGAGAGAGAACACAGTCTTGGTGGCAGAAGAGAGAGAGAAAAAAAACTAAAGAAACTCAAACGGGACACAAAACACAATATAACTTCGACAAGAGATAATGGCTGGCCGGAGCACATGGTAACATCCACAAACAATCTGGCACAAGACAGTGAACACGAGGAGAATAAATAGGTGAATAATTAAGGAAATCTGATCAATGACAGTGGTCCATCTGGAAGTCTGGGCCAGGACCCCCTCAGCCCTCCTCCATGTGCGGCGGCAGTGGTGGATGAAGGCCAAGGCAGACGGGACCGCATCACTGGGTTCCTGTGAAGGAAACAGATGAGGTTGGTAATGAATAGAACACAGAAATGGGGAAATACCTGTAGATTCTACAAGCAGGGAGTTGTGGGCGTATTCAACCCATGACAACTGTTGACTCCAGTAACTAGGGCTGCATTTATACTGCAAGTCTTAATGCACAGATCCGACCTTTTGACCATATCCGATTTTTTGACCAGTGTGTTTACATTGACTTTAGACGCGACTGGTATCCGATATCTGTGTTTACATTCATTGCCGCCCAAAATGATTGTCATTGATAGTTTTATATGCACATGGTAGACCCTCGGGTTTTGAATGGCCGTGCTATCAAAATTATTTATATATTCCATGTCGGGTGGCCATGATTACCTGTCAGAATGGATAGATGAAGTTAACAGCTGTCAGTATCATGGATGTATTGCAGTGCGAATTCTGACTGAACGGATATAGACTGGAAAATAAAGGTAATTTGCGTTCGATATTTTATCTACAGTTATCAGTTTTAGAATTCCATTTTTTTAATGAGTTTGAGTAAGTTAGGGAGAGACTAAGAGAGAGAGAGAGAGAGAGAGAGTACAGTGAAGCTTTTGGCTTATAAGAAAAACAACAATACAGCGGTCTCTTTTAAATTTAACCGGGCAAATGTTGACATTCAGTTGGTGAATGTATGTGTGTGCGCAGTTTCTTTCTAGAAAAATAGATAACGTTAGACATATAAAGTTCCCACCTCAATAATAAAGCTACGAATTTTTAGTGTGAGTGCATACAAGCACGTCTGCTTCATAATACAACATAAAAGCTACCTTTTAGTGAGCAAACGTGCCGCCCTCGCCGTGTGATGGCTTGGAATTCCAATGGGAATCGGATATGTGTGTTTAGACGTAGGTCGCATGTCCACAGATTGTATATGTATCAGATTTAAAACCACATTTGGAAGTGGCTCAGATCGGATGCAAAAAAATCTGATCTCGTGTGGATTTTTGTGTTTATACGTGTGCACCTAATTCCGATCTGTGTCAGATGTGAGCAAAAGATTGGATTTTTTGTGCCAGTGTAAACGCAGCCTAGGATTCTGGGAGGTCAGGCAGCAGAGAGCTCTCTCGAGATCCTAATTGGCTCGCTTGCACTGCCCATTGGTCTGGGGGTGAAACCCTGAGGACAGACTCATAGAGGCTCTGATTTGTCGACAGAACTCTTTCCAAAACCGAGAGAAACAAACTGTGGCCCCCTATCAGAAACCACATCAACCGGAAGGCCATGAATCCGGAACATGTGGTCCACCATAGTCTGAGCAGTTTTCTTGGCAGTGGGGAGTTTGGACAAAAGGATGAAGTGGGACTACCGTCAGGATCACGGTGTTACCTCTCGAAGGTGGAAGAGCAGTGATGAAGTCAAGGGCCAGGTGTGACCAGGGACAAGAGGGAATGGGCAAGGGCTGGAGCAGACCAACAAGCGGGAAGTTAGAATTCTTGTTCTGAGCCCAAGTCGAGCATGCCAACACAAACTGCCTGACATCCAGGGCCATGGAGGGTCACCAAAACCGCTGGCGGATGAAATTCCTGGATGACAGACCAACCTGGATTCGTGTCCCCACAGGAGGACTTCAGGGCACAACGCAACCGGCACAAACAGCCGACCCTCCAGGCACTCCTCTGGCACTTCCACTCCTTGACCAGCCTCCTCCACTTGCCTCTCGATGTCCCAGTAGAGTAGGGGTCTCCAAACTCGGTCCTGGAGGGCCATTGTCCTGCATAGTTTAGTTCTAGCTTGCCTCAACACTTCTGCCAGTAAGTTTCTAGTATGCCTAATTAGACCTTGTTTAATTAGTTCAGGTGTGTTTAATTGGGGTTGGAGCTAAACTCTGCAGGACAGTGGCCCTCCAGGACCGAGTTTGAAGACCCCTGCAGTAGAGGGACCCTACCACCACCCCCTTAGGAAGGATGGCCTCGGCCAGCGCCTCCTTCTGGGGAGCCTCGAACAGACAAGAGAGGGCATCAGGCTTAACATTTTTGGAACCAGGCCTGTACGAGAGGGTGTAGTTAAAACGGCCAAAGAAGAGTGCCCTGGCGTGAACTCAACCTCCTGGCCGAATGGACATACTTGAGGTTCTTATGATCCCTCCAAACCAGGAAGGCAAGGCAATTTTATTTGTATAGCACATTTCATACACAATGGTAATTCAAAGTGCTTTACATAAAGAACCAAATACATAATAATAAAAATGGAATGCATAAGAAATGGAAATAACAGTAAAAACAGAGAATTTCGCTATCTGGATGGAAGAGTTAGGAAGTTTCAGGGAGTTTTTTGTTGTCCGTCAGAGCGGATCCAAATGGATCTATCCATCAGAGCGGATCTAAATGGATCTTCCTCACGCAGAGGGATAACTATTTATATTTGTCAGGTAGCTGTGCGTTTAAACAGTACCTTTACAGACAAATCTTCCTGGACTAACTCTATACAGAGCTCCATCCAGGGATAACTCTAAAAATATTTGTAAGGTAGCTGTGCATTTAAACAGTACCTTTACAGGAATCTAAAAATATTTGTAAGGTTGCTGTGCATTTAAACAGTACCTTTACAGACAAATCTTCCTGGACTAACTCTGTCAGAGCTCCATCCAGGGATAACAAATGCTTACTTCCTAATTCTCCCAGCTCTACCAGACAGCAAGATTTAAAATGCATTAAAAGTCAGAAATAAAAACAAGATAAATAATCAAAAGAATAAAAAGATAATACATAAAATAAAGTGCAAAAGTTTGGACATAGCACAGTGCTCAATCAGTAAATGCATAGATAAAAAATTTTGTTTTGAGTCTGGATTTGAATGTGGCTCCTGTTGGAGCACACCTGATCTCTTCTGGAAGCTGGTTCCAGCTGCGGCTGGCGTAACAGCTAAAAGCAGACTCTCCTTGCTTTGAGTGAATCCTTGGTATTTTTAAGTGAATTGATCCTGATGATCTGAGTGATCTGTTAGGTTTATATTCTATGAGCATGTATTCTAAATGTACATGAGGGGTGGTGTGGGTAATGGTGGAGATAAGCTGACCAGCTAATGACCACACAGGGATAGGTGAGGAGAGAGGGATAGCTGGTCTGTGGGAAGAGGTGATGACTAGATGGGGGTGACTTGGGGAAAGGAGCCCTCCCCTGACCTCCAAAATGGGCAAACAGATTGACACTGGTGCCGACAAAGGATCCGAGCTTCTAAACAAAGAGCCAGGTCAACCAAGGAATCCTTGTCATGGGGCAGCACATGGGTGGTAATTTCATCCTGGATGTTGTCATCCAGCCCTTCAAGAAACCTGGAACACAGGGCCCCCACATTCCAACTGCATGAGACCGCCAAGGTTTGGAACTAGATAGCATAATCTGTGACAGAGTGACCTTCTTGCGAGAGCCGCACAAGCCTGGAAGCCGCCTCATCTCCCCTTGCCAATCGGTTGAACAGCTTGATCATCTCGTCATGGAAGTCTTCAAAATAATGATAAAAGTCTGCATCCCAGACGGCAGTGCCCCACTCACGAGCCTTACCATTAAGCAAAGTTAGGACGTACGCCACCCTGAAGTCTTCAGTGGCGTCGCGGCGGGAGCACTAGAGCACTATGCGAACATCAGAGAGCATTGTGACAGAAATGCCTGACAGGAGTTAGGGTCCCCATCGTAAGGTGGTGGGCTGTTGGCATGGAGGTTCGGGCTTATGGTGAGAAGACTGAAAAGGAGGATTGGTTGGTCAAGACCCCGGGGCTCCTTGCTGGAGCTTTGAGCGTTGAGTTCGGCCACCTGGGCTGTCAGAAGAGATTCAGTTGCAGGCACAACAAAACTCAATTTATTAGTAGTTCTTTGCACACAACTGGGCAAAAACAGTCAACAGAAAAATATTAATTAAATCCAGCAGGAGCTGCAGGCAGCTCGGTCCCGTGCGGCCTTCAGAGAAACTGTAGAAACAGACCGCTATGTAGATTGCAGCACTCAGGTGGGCAGGGTGACACGTCCGGCAGAGAGATCGCTGGTGGGCAAGGAATGATTTTTTGACTTTCTTTTTTCTTTTACAAAGTTTTACTTCTGTTCACATGGACATTTATAACTATTCCAAAAAGAATAGTCTAGACCTCTAGAAATATGGAGGCTGGACCTAATGGAACTTTAACTGAATATCCCTGATATACAGTAAAAATGGCTTAACAGGTATCGCCGGCGATACCACCGCAGTTTTTTTCTTACCAGTGTGAAAGAGACTCAAAATACTCTGTTAATGTTGCACATACAAGTAAGAGTTATACACCATTTTAATCTGTGGAATATCTTCTTTTATTTGTGCACACTCAGAGTAAAAACAAAATGTTGTGCTTTTTGTAAAATAAAGAAAACTAACATGATGCATGATCTCTCGTCTCCCTCTGAAGGAAGTCCAATCTGATAGTTCTCAGAAAATGAACTGTAACTTAGTGAATACTAATCACAAAAAAATTAGACTTATGTCTAATTGAAATGTCAGGTTTTAAATCGTGTAAGTCAAATCGAAAACAAACATTCTGTGTTTATGTAATCTGTATGAAAAGAGAGCCATGTCAGAAATCCGTGATTCAGCTCATTATCCGCCAATGCGGCCACGCCCACGGAGGGAGCGCTATTCAGACGCAAATTCATGTCAATGTATGCATACATCGTCTAATTCGTGTATTTATTGTCTTGAAAAGTGTTTTGAATAGCTATAGTTAGCGATCTCTGTCCTCTGTTAGTTCAGTTAGTTCCTGGATTGCCTATTCTTCTTTAGTGCTCAGGCATTTGTGGACTAAATGTGTACAGAGCGCCCTCTGGCTGCAAGTATGAATTGAGAACACAGTATCCAGCACTCCTAGTAATGACAATAAATCCTGAATAAATATTACTCTTCTGTATAGAAAATTGACAAACATATGAGAATCCATCAATATTTCTCCAAATGTGCATGCTTTTAAGCTAAAAGCCTATATGAAATGCCATAGAGTAACATAATTGTTCAGACACTTTGCATCACAGAAATACATTATATTTTAAAGAATATAATAGAATACCATTATTTTAAATTGTAATAATATTTCACAGTATTGCTGTTTATGAAGAGCTGAGACATTATTACAGAGGGTTTTTTCACAGCCTACCTGACTGAAAGGCCTCATTAATATGCAAGTCATTTCAGGTCATTATTATGTGATTCTTTTGTCTTCTCAGGTGAGAATCACCCATTATACATGAGGATTCACGCTCCACGCATACTGTGTTTCTTGACCAAAGATGTTTTAGAAAATTTAATTCTCTTATTGTTTTATATGAACAAGCAGGCACATAATTTTTACCTCATTTGAAGCAAAAACTCTAGTCTAAACCTCAAATACCCAGAAGTCTTGTGAACAAAGATTTAATATATATTTTTTGGCTTTATTTCAGTGACTTAAGTTTTTGTTTTTTTCAATAACCACGCATAAACGTTATTCCTTCAAAAACACAAACAAGTACATACATGTTCCTCACATATTATTGTAGCCTAGTTTGTGCTGAATACAGTGTAATGACACTTTTTCCATTAATATGTTTATGAACAACTGAAAAAAGCACAAATGTCAGGGCATGTCAAAACTTCTCCAGGGTCCCAAAAATCCTCAGACCCCTGAGGGTTAACAAGTGAAAGCAATGCATTGATGTACAAGTCCCAAAGAAAAACATTCCCAAAAGAAGTTTGTCTGATGTGATGTTGTGATGTTCCACATCACAAAATGATTATTATATATATATATATATATATATATATATTATATATATGGGTTTACGAGAGTGTGACGAGCAGGGCGGGCGAGAGCCGTGAGGGAATACTTCACACTCCCGTGCTGCCCGAGGCGGTGGTACTGGAGCCTTGTGAAAGGTGGGACGGAGACCCCGGATGCCGTGCTCCTGGGATGAGGTGGGGTGGCTGCCGTCCAAGAGGGAGCGGAGGAGTCGCCGCCGTTCGCCGTGGGCCGGAGCCTGCTGCCGTCTGCCATAAAGGGGAGGAGCAGGGAACGGGGGACTTGCGGCCGGCTGCCCTCAGTCGGAGGAGCCATCGCCGGCCACCAGGAGGCAGTCGAGAATCGGGCCGTCCACCGAGCGTCCAGTGCCACCGCATGGCACCGCGAAGAAGAGCCTCTTGGCAGGCTGAGGACCGAGCGGCAGTGTGTCGGGGAACCGGAATTTTTTTTTTCTCTTTTTCCTCTCTCCCCTCTCTCGTCCTGTCGCTCCCCTTGCTTCCGTCTCCTTTCTCTCGTCTCGTCTGTCCTTATCCCCAGGTGCTGCGGCCGCCGAGACAGGCCCCAGGGGGGAGTAAGCGCAGTCGCGGGAGTACCCCCCGGCCTGCGAGGGGCGATGGGGGTATGTGACGAGCAGGGCGGGCGAGAGCCGTGAGGGAACGGCGCGAGGCCGGTGACGCAAGTGATAACAAAGCATCACCTGGGAGGCGCACCGGCCTTGAGTCTCTCACGGAGGAGCTCTGGGAGCATAAAAGGAGGAGCGACGACCGTGACGGACGAGAGAGGATGAACTACGTTACAGAGAGCCATGCGAACGGAGCGATAAGGATAAGGATAAAAGGAGGAGGGACGACCAGGAGGACCAGGCCTGGATTTTATGTTGTTGTTTTGTTTTCATTCATGAGGACGACTGCCGCTTTATTTTGTTTTGTTTTGACGGTTCCCACCTCCTTCTTTCCTGAGCCAAAACCCAGAAGGAAGGAGGAACGCACTGCCAAAGATCCCTCACCGCTGTGGGAAATCCGCAGTGCCATCAAGCTGAGCAAAGTCTACCGGCATGGACGCTTGAGGCGGTGGGCTGGAGTAACCTGCTGGGGGGACGGATGCTGCCTCGCTGCCGTTCGCCTGGGTTGTGGAGGGGTGGCTGTCGTCTGACAGGGAGTGGAGGAGTTGCCGGCAAACGCCTGTTGCCGTCCGCCATGTTGGGGAGGAGCAGGGAAAGGGGGACTCACTGCCGGGTGTGCGAAGCCTAAGGAGTTGTTGCCGTCCACCAGGCAGCGGAGGAGTGTTAGGCCGTGCATTTTGGGAACCGGACCAAGATTTATTTTTCTTCTCTTCCCTCTCTCGTCTCTTGTCTCTCCTCATCCTTCTGTCTCCTTCTCTCTCGCCTCATCAGTCCTTACCCCCAGGTGCTAGGAAAGGTTAGGGGGTATCTGACAAGCAGGACGGGGCAGAGAGCCGTGGGAATGAAGGAAGTGCTAATGAGCATCACCTGCCCACCACACCAGTCTCGAGTCCCACGGAGGAGCTCCGGAAGGATAAAAAGAGGAGTGACGGCAGTGCAAGATGAGAGAGGACCAGGCCTGGATTTTATGTTGTTGTTGTTGTTTTGTTTTAATTCATGCGGCAGTCATCCGTTATTTATATAAATACTTTTTTTAAAATAAATCTTTTCTTCTTCTTTTGCAAAGTGCATGTAAGCTGTGCTTGGATCCATATTTTCATCTATGTACGTTTTTTTCCTAGCACTCGAAGATTAATTTTTTGCAGGACGTATCAATCCACACATGGGAATTTACTTACTATGGGTTCCTCGTTTTGTCTCTCCGGATTCAGGAGCAAAACTTGGAACCAGTCATGGTCGAGGATCTTGTCCAAGTCAATCCTCTTGTTTGGATCTTTTTCTATGCATGAAGATATCAGTTCTTTGCATTCTGTGAAGAAAGTGGGGAGAGATGTCAGATTATTATTGTAAGTTTTATACTTTGTGTAACTGATCACATTATTTTAAGTTGTAATAAAAGTTCCTGTATGATCCGTCCACATGCTCTTACCTTTGGAAATTTCTGCTGTTTTCAAGGTCCTGGCAAAGATCTCAGGCTCCATCTTGTAAGGGTACTTCCCAAACAGCATCGCAAACAACAGTATGCCTAAAGAATATACTGTTGCCGGCTTGGCGTAGTACTTGCATTTTCTGTTTAAAGCCTCAGGGGGACCGTAAATTCTTGTACCTGAAAGAAAGAACAAGATTTTGTGCATTGCAGTGAATTTGTATTTCTACAGCGTTTTGTCTATTTATTCAACAAGTGATCTATGCTGTTTTTGGCTCTGTCTGGAAAGCTCGTTATAACTTGTCACCATAGATTTGTGGAATAATACGTACCAATGTACCTCTTATAACCAAACGTGTTCAAGCTTCTACTAACACCGAAGTCGATTAATTTGACCTGAAAGCTGTTCTCATTGATTAGCAGGTTTTTCTAGCTTGATGTCGCTGTGGAAGACTCCCCTTTCAATGCATATTCTTGCAGCAGTAACAACTTGATGCATCACAACTCGTGCTTTTGACTCGTTGATTCTGCAACAATTCTGCAATAAATACTGCCGCAGATCTTTGCAAGGCGTGGGCCGCTCTATGACCAGTATGTATTCCTTCCGTGTCTCATACCAGTCCAGCAGCTTTATTATTTGGGGAACGCTGGGGCCTTCGCTCACACGAATCATCATAGCGACCTCATTTGGAAGCACTTTGCCAAATAGACTCTACAGGAGAGATAAAAGTTACACGAAAGTGATATAAATGTGATGTAACACATCTGAATTACTACAACATAATAGTAGGATTGAAGTCTTGTAATTTAAACAAATTCAACTGGAAATAGTTACTGAAGTTGCGGTCACATTTACGGCTGATTGTCAAAATTTTGCGGGGCAAAATTCAGTAATTTTAACAGGAATCCAGATGCTCTGGAGTTTTGCATGAGGGTGGAAAAGCTTGTTCATGTTGGTCATGTGAATTTGCCATGCTGACCAACAGAAAGCTGCTTGGTTTGAAAGTTAATACTCTTATTGACAATGGACCTTTTTTGCCCCCAAAATTTTGCTAAAATATCCTACCACTAATGTGACCATGTACTCTGAGAGTAAGAAAATGAAGGGAGCAGCAGCCTACTTACAGTCGTTCATTTCCAAAGCATTCTTTCTTCGCCACATATTTGAGTGCCACCTGTTCTCCAAGGAAAAAAAAAACAGAAAGATTTTTAGTGAGAATGGGTTACAATTAATTAATTATCTGTGCAGAGGTCACATGATTCTAGTAATGAACCTTGATGTAACTTTTAATAAATTTAAAAGAGTACCAAAATACTTTTGTTAGCGAGGAAAGAAACAAACCTTTCGTGAATCAGACAATCGCGTTCCTTCAAACACTTTCCAAATCCTCCTTGACCGAGAAGTCTACCAATTTCATAGTCCTGGCTGATGTTCCCTGTAAAAAAATAAAAGAAAGATATATATGTATGCATGTATATATATATATGAGGTATATAATAAATTTACAGTATAAACCATAAAATGAAAGAACACTTTAAAAATGGACACATTATTGTGGTGTAATGGGGCCTCACACAACCAAAATCCATCCTCAGTCCACATCTTCATTAGGATAAGAAAGACAATCTCCAGGAGAAGACATTAATGTGGTAGTAAACTGACCTGTTTTTGCGTTTGGACTTAAATTGATAATTTCATCCTCAGATTTCCATGACATGTCGCCCAATGGCAAAGGAGCGTTCCCTTTAGTAATGGATGACACAGTTGGAGAAGTACTGTTGTTCGTGTTGAACTCCTCTTGCTCTTGTCTGGGACCATCAACCCCCTGCACAGTGTTGAGGGTAGATACACAGCTGTGCCAGCTGTACACTGAAGTGCTGCTGTTTTCTTCAGCTTCATCTTCGTTAACTTTCTCCACAGCACTAAAGGAAGATATGCAGCTGTACACTGAAGTGTTGCTGTTTTCTTCAGCTTCCTCTTCGTTAACCTTCTCCACAGCGCTAAAGGAAGATACGCAGCTGTACACTGAAGTGTTGCTGTTTTCTTCAGCTTCATCTTTGTTAACCTTCTCCACAGCGCTGAAGGGAGACACATGGCTGAAAACTGAAGTGTTAGTGTCACTGCTCTCTTCAGCTTTGTCCAGTGAATGAACAATGTTGTTGTTGCTGGGTGTGTTGATGCTCTGGGTGTTGTTGTTCATCTTCACCATCAGAGCATCTCTGAGGTGGTTGACTGCTGTCATTTCTGCTCTGACCCTGTTGGGCTTCGATGGTTGTTTTCTTGGATTTCCTAGAAAAACACCATCTAAAAAGCCTCCCTCTCTTCTTTTCTACTCTCTCAGGGACAGGTGTTGGTGACATACATGCAGAAGGATCTTGGACTGCAATGCAGCTGTGAGATGTGCACTGCCCCATTGCGTCAGATGTCTCGCTGATGTTCTGTCACAAACTTTATCACAAATCGACTGAACTTTTATAGCACACAGATCAGTGAAAAACTACAAATCAAGTGATATAACACACACAGACCGAGTGATATAACACAACTTGAGCGACTTTCACCACAGATGTACTACAATACTAGTCAGATCGATTGATGCAGAAGAAACAGATGAACTGAACTTCAGTCTTCGCGGGGTTTCATTTATAGGCTGTGGGAGACTCTGACTGTGACGTCACAAGCGCTGACGCGTCGGCCGGTTGCCAAGGTATTTTTTTGAATGTTTTGGTCACGTGAATATACAGATACATGCAAACGATAACTGCTATTGTTTAGACATAAAATAAATATATTTATCAACTTTATCTTCAAACATTTCTTCTTTCAAAAGCTTCATGTCACGATTACTACAACTTCTGATGTCAAACACGGAGCTCGACGATCATAATCGACTCGAGGTAAAAAGCGTCATTCACAAACATTACTGTTTCAAAGAAATAAAATGATTTAAAAGAAATAAAGTGTCAGTACTGCTTAATAATTGCCCCAAATTATAAAGAATGACGGAAAACTTCGATATTATGATGTTTTCATGAAGCTTGAAACTTTTTTCCCGAATTCAGCGACAGTTTTCATGGTCAAACTCGCATAGCGTTAATTAACGTTAATCTAATTTAACCACATTTGTTGAATGGTTATGCTGATATTTATCGAAACCTTGACATTTCATCTGAACATTTGTGAGATTTAGCTATTTTATTTGTATAAACATGTAAAATGTCTTTCGAAACACGTCTTTTGAATGGAAATAAATAAGTACTTTTGGGTGTCTTGTTCATCATATTCATTTTCATATAAAAGCAACAGAACTTAAATTACATTCAGTTTATCAGAAACACAATTATTAATCCAGTAATTGGTCAGTTATTTTGACAATTAATTAAGTAATCTGTTAAAATATTTTTTTGTGGCAATAAAAATAGACCTAAGTAAATAATACCCTTTGAAATGACTTAAAATAAATATATAGTAACAACGAGGCAATAATAATTGGTTTACATAAAGTATCAAAAGCTAGTAATGTTATGTTTTATTGAACAACACTGTTAAAATACATAATTTATATAATAATCATCTTATGTACATTATGTATTATAACAAATGCCTGCAGAGGGCGCCAACGGCCTGGTTGTTGTTGTTGTTACACTTTGTATGATCAAATGCTTGTTTAATATTGTCCAAACAACATTTAATTCAAGTGTCCACTTTAATCTGTAATATTTGGGAACTTCTTTATGATAGAAATATAGTTCTTTAACAAGAACTTGTGGATATCAAAACTCAGAGCAAGGGTTTATGCGTTTATTCAACAGCTTTTCACCTCAAAAAAAAAAAAAAAAAAAAAAAAAAAAATATATATATATATATATATTATTCTATATAGTCACGTTTAATATTTCGTCACAGCCCTAATGTTCATATTAGAGGAGAACCAAAAAACGTCTTAAAGATTCATCTTATTACCGAATCACCAGTTAATCATGAATTATGTCCAGCATGTAACTGATTGATAACAAGTATCATTGTGCTCCCATTCACAGGTCTGACACCAACGCCTGACCCTAACCCTGTCCTGTCCATCAGGGATCGAGACCTCGCTTAGTCTGGTTCAAGTGGAATCGGCCCATCGCCTGGCTCAGGTACTTTTGTAACTCACTTTTTGTTCCATGTTTAATGTTTTGATTGCCTTGACACATTTGCAGTTAGATTCATTTACCTGCCTGGGCCGTATGTGCAGAGTACATCAAGTGCAAAGTGATGTGGATTCTGATTGCGGATCAGTACACAAGTTGTATATAATAAAGATATATATATATATAGTATCCACAACAGTATAGATAATATATGAATACAAATAATAACAAGAATATGTCCTCCAGCTAACCTGCTGTTGAACACTTTTCCTCTCACCTGACTATCCCTACCAGATCGTTTTAGAAGTGGTTCTGGTGCAGCTGATGAAGGAACCTCCCAGCCCCCACGTTAAACAATTACTTGAGTGGTTTGAAGACTCAGAACAGACAATTCTGGTTATGGAGTATCCTGAGCCTTGTGAACGCTGAACTCTTTCCTCGTTACGGCAAAAAAACCTGTATGTTTCATATACAGCAACCGTATATATTCTTTACTCAAATCAGCCAGAATTTCCTTATGTGTTTCATATAAGTCCAATACATGTCATATACAAAATCAGACCGATTATGGCCACTTTCATACTAAAAAGCACACATAAAACTTATATGGGATTTTTAGGTCATATATGAATACTGCAAAATTCTCATATGAGTTTTACATGACAACAGTATGTAATAGTATATGATTTTAGTAGAAAATGTGTATGAATATCAGTAAATTTCCTATACAAATCATTTAAAATTCTTGATTGAATCATATGCAAGTCATATAGGATTCATTTAAATTTTGCATTATTTGCTCATATGAATTTTATACAGATTATATATATTTTTAATAGGTAAATTGTGTGTCTGTTCTTCAAAATTTATATGTTTCCACCTAATTCCTCATATCTCTACATATAATTATCTTTTATGATTTCAGTAAATATTACAATATCTCTGCATATAGAAAATCATATATGATTTCAGTCAATTACTTGCACAAATTTACATTAGAAATACTTTTATTTCAACACAAACAAAGAGACAATCAAATTATACTTCACAAGAGTAATTTAAAATTACAACTTGATATCAAACTGAACTTTGCGAAGGCAAAACACACACACACACACACTCCAACAACAACAACAAAATACCTTGAACACACTGTCACGGCTATCAATCATCAAACACCATTAAGGTTTTCAGATGTTTTCGTGTATTCTTCCCTCTAATTTCAGTAAGTTTGGCATTAATTGCTGTACCAATGCTGGTGGGCACCACATGAGGACACTTTCTGCAACGTTGCTCCTGTGAGACAAACAAATAAAAGGCAAAACATTGCTGATGTTAGGAAGCAAAGTGGCCCACAGTCCATGACTACATATCAAGTTAGACAAATCAACAGCAGCATGTTTGGGGATCTGGACTTCCAAATGGAACCAGAAAGTTGTGAGTTTGACAGGAATTGCTACTATTGTGGCACGGAGCAAGAAACTTAGAAGGATTATTTCACTTTGAAATGAAAATTATCCCAAGCTTTACTCACCCTCAAGCCATCCTAGGTGTATATGACTTTCTTCTTTCTGATGAACACAATTGGAGAAATATTAATAGATATCCTGACACATCCAAGCTTTATAATGGCATGGCAGTGATAGTGATCAATGAGTATAAGGCTGAAGAAAGTGCCTCCATCCACATCCATCTATTATAAATGTACTCCACACAGCTCTGGGGGCCTAATAAAGGCCTTCTGAAGCGAAGCGATGCATTTGTGTAAAACAATATTCATATTTAAACAAGTTATGAAGTAAAATATTTAGCTTCCGCCAGACCGCAATCCATATTCAAGTTACGAAGAAAGTGTAAAACTCTTGCAGTTCACAAAGCTTACACTATGTCCTACACCTTCCCTAATAAACTTACGGAAAAAACTGTAACTGACGTGATGCCAATTTACACTTTCTTCGTAACTTGAATATGGATTGCGGTCTGGTGGAAGCTAAATATTTTACTGTTAAATTTTTAACACAAATGCATCGCTTCGATTCAGAAGGCCTTTATTAAGCTCCCTGGAGCCGTGTGGAGTACGTTTATGATGGATAGAGGCACTTTCTTCAGCCTTATACTCATTGATCCCATTCACTGCCATTATAAAGCATGGATGCATCAGAATATTTATTAATATTTCTCAGATTGTGTTCATCAGAAAAAAGAAAGTCATATACACCTAGGACAGCTTGAGGGTGAATAAAGCTTGGGCTAGTTTTCATTTGAAACTGAACTAATCCTTTAACCTAAACTTACTCCCACTGGATCACATTGAATATAGTAATAAACAACAACAACAACAGGGTTTCAGCACTTCATTGACTAAAAACTAGTACACTACCTGTTCTGTTGGAAGGGCTCTGTAATTACTCTGTGGCAAATCCTGTCCCATTTTCTGACTGATGCTGACAAACACTGAGACTTCAGGGCCATCTTCACTTCATTTATCAGATTTGGTAGCTCTAGCAACAAAAATATAGCAAAATAAAATATGATAAAGCAATCTCTTACACCTATTTACTATGTGTACATATGGTCATCTAAGCTGATGAATTTAATGTTAATGATGCGTTTTACAAAGCCATCATGCCAGATGTTAGAGGTTGGAAAACTTTCAGGTTTCTTGTCATATACTTGATAATGCAATTAATTACCAATAATTATTGAATTCTTTGTCTTAACTTTATATAGCAAGTTGAATAATAATATTGAAACAATAGCAGTTCCACAAAAAATTTGAAAGTTTGAAGTGCAAAGACAGTAAAAACTACTAAAGTAATCCACCAAACAGTTTGATAGCTGGCTGCTGATTCACCACAACATTAAAATAACTAGTACGTGCATTTTTCTTAGTTTTTGTCGTCATTTCTCAATTTTCCGTTTTCCTCCATTTTTCAGCCTCTTCTGAGTCTCTGTTGAGGTTGTGCTTGATACTCATCAACATCATTAATTTCTCTGTGGTTTGGGAATCACTGTCCTTTTCCTTTCGGTCTGTCAAGAAACAAGAAACAAGAGATGGAAATGCTCACATTCATTTTCTTAGATATTTGTCTTCTTACCTCAATAAATGTAAACAGATGAACATAAATGACTGTACCTGAAGGGGAGGGAGGCAGATCTCAAAGGAGATATGTTAATACTTTATTTTAAGGGTCCACAATTATGCATGCTACGCACATACACACTAGTAATTAATGATCAACTTAAATAGGCTAGTAAGGGCATATTAGCAGTTATTTAAACCATATTTTTTTGTGTAGTAAGGTACTTCAATTAAATAAACTGAACAATAAGAAGCTAGTAACTATGTTTAATCAGTGATGGTTTAGTTATAAATTGCTAAAAGTGTGTAACAAAATTATATTTCGGTTTATTGACCAGAATAAACTATAATTATCACGTTCACACCCATGGAAAGAAAGAAAGGCCTTGCAAAACACAACAATTAACTTTGTATTCAGACATTTCCATAAATCATATGAATATCTCAAATTGACACAATCAAATTAAACATTAATAGGCAGTTACTCGTGTTAGCTTTAGCCCATGTGCTAATCAGTTCAGCTCGCGCTGTGTGCACGCGGCCTACTCAAAACGGCTCAGAAATTAATCATTTTAGAAACTTCAACATGTCATTTACATTATATTCTTATTAATATCTGGAATTTCACTCCCTAAAGCAGAATAGAATCATATCTTTATTCACACAAGGAAGATTACTCACAGTGCTTCAACACTCTGGGATCTGCTCCGTCTCTCTCTCTCTTCTCTGTCTCCGACGACATCGCTTCAGGCTGACGCGTCGACTTCAAAAGCTTCACTTTCAGTGCACTCACATTTCCAGTTAGATCAATGGATTTTCTGGAGAAACTGTCTGGTCCGTCTGTGCTGATCTGCTCTGACTCGCTCTCATCTGCTCACGCTGAAAGCAGCGCCGGCGCGACCAGTGGGCGGGACTTATGAATGCGCCGCTACTATTGGCTCTTAGGGGTGTCTCTCATTGCAGCACGAATCAGTGATTGGATGAATCTCTTTTTCTTCTAGAATTTGTTTTCCTTTTCTTAGGTTACCCGGGTTACACATCAATTAATCTGGGCCAGAATCAGATCTGATTTCAACCTCTTTTTAAAGTCTTTTGGCTCAATGTTACCATAATTGTTACAGCCACACCAGTTCATTTGTGTGCGTGTTGTAAACTTCTTGCTGTTTTTTTGCATAGTGCATATTCCTGCAGAGCGACTTAATTCTTGATTTTCTTGATTATTTCCCATTTGTAAAAACTTGCTCTGTTTTTATAGTCACACTAGTGTGGGGTGGATGTGTCTGTTTTGCACTCTTGAACCCTTCATTGTTGTGCACTTTTTTTCTGCACAGTGGTTTATTTGTAGTTTGTACCACCAAAACATTCTCAGAGTTTTTGTATGTTTTCATATTTCCCATTAATTTCCTATGGCAGTCATTTTTAACCGTGAAGGAGCCAAGTGTGAATTTTCCTCCTGACCCTTTAACATATTTGAATCATGTCCATGATTTTTGTGTTCACATAGCTAATGCGACTAAAGTCACCAAGTGTCACCCCACGTTAAAATGTTAATCTAATTAATTAGTTTTGTAATTAAAATGTTAATTTTGTAATTAATATATGTAGGGCTCCACTTAAGACAAGATAAGAGCGAGGGCATGAGTGAAGTACAGCCTTATACAGATGCACTATGTTTTACATCTTCAGAGATATAGCGGACATTCATAGGCCTATTAAATTTGCATTATTTTCCTATGTTTTTACATCATGAAAATCTGTAAGACTTTAGTTATATGTGGGACATATATGACAGGATTGAAAACACATAAATATTATGCAATTTGTATATGCGGTTTTTGCAGCATATATGTCCCTTATAATATTCTGTTGGAACATATAATAATCACATATGTTTTTAACAAAACTTTTCCATATGGGCATTTCCTTCTTTTCCACTATCTTCATACAAGAAAGAATTGACCTTGTAAATGTTTCTGGAAAACGTGTAGATATCATAGTTAATATATCATGTTAATATATTGCCATAGTTAAATTCCATAACATGCCAATTACATGTGATACCAAATTCACGTGTTCGCACATACATAAGTTCTTGCATAATTTTTTTCGTTAATTCTTAGTTTTTGCCTTGATAATAGAAAATATGAGCTAGGCATCATGTATGACAGTCAAAAATGAGATATGAGCTACAAAATGACCAGATCCTGCCATTAGCTATATAGAAGACATATCTTGTATGTATAGGGCTTATATGTGGATATGAAGAAGCAATACAGGAGACCTATATTTCCTGTATATGCACATATATGCACCTCAATTTTGCCTATATGTGGCATATATACGCATATATACGCATATATGCAGCATATATATTATCATATATGTGCATATATGCAGCATATATGTGCATACACTATATAGGTTTTATATGCGCATATATCCACATATAGATTCTTTCCATGTGGGAAGCAATGAAATTATTGGCCAGAAAGTTATGTAAGCAACAGGCTGACGCAACAATACAGAAGATACAAGACCCAATATCAAAACAGCTATTTCATAAGTCGGAAGATATTCAGGGAGTGTTCGAAAATTACTATAAAAAACTCTATACTCAAACACAGACTGTCGATCCTGTTGAAATCGACTCTTTTCTCACTCCTTTAAAACTTCCTTCAGTTAGTGATACCTGGAATGCTAAACTATCAGCAGATATTACTCAGGAGGAATTAAATAAAGCAATATCCAGGCTTAAAACAAATAAGTCACCGGGTCCAGATGGTTTTTCATCTGAATGGTACAAGGCATTTAGACAACAACTTATTCCCATTTTATTACCAGCGTTTAATACTGTTCTGCACAGAGGAGATTTGCCACCCTTTTATTCCAAAAGAGGGGAAAAAAACAAGACTGTTCCGCTTATAGACCAATCTCTGTCTTGAACATGGACTACAAGTTGTTTGTCTCAATCCTAGCTAAAAGGCTTGAATTGATAATGCCTGAACTAATTAACTCCGACCAAACTGGCTTCATACGGGGTAGGCAAACGCAAGACAATATCAGACGGACTCTCCAAACTATCAGTCATATCCATGATTCTAATTTACAAGCTGTCCTCCTAAGTCTGGATGCCGAAAAGGCTTTTGATTCGGTTAATTGGCTTTCTTACGAAATTCAATTTTCATTAGAAATTTACTAAAGTTATTCAAAATATACAGTACAGTCCAAAAGTTTGGAACCACTAAGATTTTTAATGTTTTTGAAAGAAATTTCGTCTGCTCACCAAGGCTACATTTATTTAATTAAAAATACAGTAAAAACAGTAATATTGTGAAATATTATTACAATTTAAAATAACTGTTTTCTATTTGAATATATTTCACAAAGTAATTTATTCCTGTGATGGCAAAGCTGAATTTTCAGCATCATTACTCCAGTCTTCAGTGTCACATGATCCTTCAGAAATCATTCTAATATGCTGATCTGCTGCTCAAGAAACATTTAATGTGTACAATTGTACAAAATATTTGTGTGCAATATTTTTTTCAGGATTCCTTGATGAATAGAAAGTTCAAAAGAACAGTGTTTATCTGAAATCTAATCTTTTGTAACATTATAAATGTCTTTACTGCCACTTTTGATTGATTTAATGCATCCTTGCTGAATAAAAATTCATTTCTTTAATTTCTTTTCAAAAAAATAAAATAAAAATTCTTACTGACCCCAAACTTTTGAACGGTAGTGTATAATGCTACAGAAGCTTTGTATTTCAGATAAATGCTGTTCTTTTGAACTTTCTATTCATCAAGGAATCCTGAAAAAAAAGTACACAACTGTTTTCAACATTGAAAATAATCATAAATGTTTATTGAGCAGCAAATCAGCATATTAGAATGATTTCTGAAGGATCATGTGACACTGAAGACTGGAGTAACGATGCTGAAAATTCAGCTTCGCATCACAGGAATAAATTACTTTGTCAATATATTTAAATAGTACACAGTTATTTTAAATTGTAATAATATTTCACAATATTACTGTTTTTTACTGTATTTTTAATTAAATAAATGTAGCCTTGGTGAGCAGACGAAACTTCTTTTAAAAACATTAAAAATCTTAGTGGTTCCAAACTTTTGGACTGTACTGTATATTCTTATCCAACTGCAAGAATTAAAATAAATGGTAATCTATCAAAGACCATTACACTGGAGTGGGGCACTAGACAGGGGTGTCCTCTGTCTCCTCTGCTCTTCGCTTTGTTTATCGAACCTCTGGGGCAGTGGATCAGGGACAACACAAAAATAAAAGGTATTAATGTCAAAGATGATGAACATAAAATAGCTCTATTTGCCGACGACATATTAGTTTATCTGAAGGACCCAACAGAGTCGTTGGTTGAACTATTTGAAACATTACAAACCTTTGGCTCTTTTTCAGGATTTAAATTGAATATTCTAAAAACACAGGTATTGACCTTTAATTATAACCCCCCAAACGAAATTAATAAGAATTATTCTTTAAAATGGGATCATAAATTTATTAAATACTTAGGAATAAATATTCCCAAGGACACAAACAATTTAGAAAAGCTTAATTATGGCCCTATTAATAAAAAAATAAAACTTGACATTGCAAGATGGAACCTTTTACCATTTTTTAACATGAGATCTAGGATAGATTCAATCAAGCTAAACATACTTCCGAGATTGCTCTTTCTGTTTCAGTCCTTACCTGTTTCCTTACCTAAAAAACAATTCTCAGAGTGGGATAAATTGTTTTCCAGATTCATATGGCAAGGCAAGAAACCAAGGGTAAAATTTAAAACCTTGCAGCTAAGTAAAGAAAAAGGAGAGGAGGCCTTTCCATGTTTGCAAAAATATTTCTGGGCAGCACAGTTGAGATTAATTGTCTGCTGGTGCAATCCAGAATATCAAGCAAGATGGAAGGACATAGAGAGTGGTTGGTTTGACGAGATCCCTATTCAAGCGATCATTGCAGACGAAAAATCTAATCAAAAATAAAAAGGGAAATCAATGGATTAAGGTAACTTTAAAAAATTGGTTTGACACCATTAAGGACTATAATTTGGAGGATTCTGTGACTGTATTGAAATGGGCTTCATATGATTCGGATTTTAAACCAAATACTTTAGACATGCGGTTTAGACTATGGGCCAAGAAAGGGATCACTGCTTATTGTTCAATTATAGATAAAGGACAATTGATAGACTTTAATTCTCTAAAAGAAAAATTAAATTTAGAGTCCAAGGATTTTTTCAGATACCTTCAGCTCCGACATCATTTCTGTCAGAAAATTAAAAAGGGGACTGATGAAGATCCAATTAAAAGTCCTCTAGTTAAAATATTCTGTTCAGCTTATAAGGCTGAACCAATGTTAAAGACTATTACTAAACTATATGGAGCTCTGATGGATATGCAAGGAGATTCATCTCTCTACATCAAGGAGAGATGGGAGAAAGAAAGTGGTATCACCATCTCAACTGAAGACTGGAAAAATATATGTGAATTTCAATGGGCAACTTCTCGTTCTTCTTATTGGTGAGAATTTTGCTGGAAAAACACTATTCGCTTTTTCATTACTCCAAAACAGAAAAATAAATCTCTGGGCAACTCAAATTGTTGGAGACTTTGCGGCTCACAGGACGCTAACCATTTTCACATATTTTGGGGTTGTCCTATCATCAAAAGTTTTTGGAAAGATATACATAATGTATTGGGAAAAATTTTAGACATTTCAGTTGATTTCAGTTTTGAGGCACTCTACATGGGAAAGGTGTCAATGGTTTCCTGGGTTAAGAAAAACAAATATATGTACAGAATTATTCTTGCTTCAAGTAAAATAGCTATTACTAGATGCTGGTACAAACCTAACCCACCACAAATACCGGAATGGATTGACATTGTAAGAAGTATTTTTATTATGGAGAAAATTACTTTCTGTATAAATAACCAAAAAGATATGTTTATTGATTTTTGGTCTAAATGGATAGAGTTTATAACCCCCATTGAACCAAATGTTTTTTTGTTATAGATCACGTTTTGTGTTTATATAAATATTGTGTCTACACCCCCTTTCTTTTGTAAATAGTTTTTGCTAAAATTGGAATATAATTTAACGAGATATATTGATCGGTTTTTGTCATGAAGACCTTTGAGCAGTTTTTTTTTTCTTTTTCTTTGAAATGCTGTAAAAGTGACAAATGTCATAAACTGATATTGTGAAATTGTATCTGTTTCCAATAAAAACTAAAATAAAAAAAAAAAAAAAAAGACTAAATTTGAAATTAGAGACTTTGTTTCATATCAAAAGTAATCTGCTCTGCCTTGTCTGTTGACGTGTTGTCAGTTTCCTCTTTGCTCCGCAATGTATTTTTCACTGTGTGAGAACATGATGTGTGGCGTGAGAGTGATGGCTTGTCGGACGTAGCAACTAAAGGGGCCGGGTCTTTGCGAACTGTCAGTTATTATGAATATTATGTATTATAAAAAATTTGATGATCTATAAACCATATGGTCACTTGCTCTTGATACTTTATTTGAACCAAATTTATTGCCTCATTGTTATTATTATATATGTATTTTAAGTCATTTTAAAGGCTTGGGTCTTTGCGTAGGTCTATTTTTATTACCACAAATATCAGATTATCTAATTCAAGATAATATATTATAACATTCCTATTAAGACACACATATTTGCTGTTGTGGTATGACTAATAAAACAAATGTTTTGTGTTAAACTACAAACATGAGTAATCTTACAGCACATTCATATAACCTGACATTAATAACCTCATTTTTATTTTCTTTTTTCTAACATGCTGTCTTAAATAATATGACAGTTTGATCATTGTATTATTTTTGCATCCTGTTATTATATTATAATTACTACAAAATTTTATTTTTATTCATATTTATTATTATATTTATGTTTATAACAGTTTCATATTTATTTTTTTTAAATTGTTTAATTGGTTTTAATTTTAGTTCTACAAAAAAATTCATACTAACAGTTCACACAAATACACAGTTTAAAAGATTATAAGGCTACGCGTTTTATATAAATACATAAAAATAAAAAGGGCCTAAAAGATATCTTCAGGTAGCTGCAAATGATATCTTCATATTATTTGAAATTGTCCAGTGACATCCTATCACATGAGTTTCATCTAAATTTAAATGTTGAATGAGTCACATACAGCACATATATAATGACCAAACCTGAACTTTCAGTGAAGATTCAAGGTGGACTTTGCTGTAAAAACCACATAAGACACACTTCAGCTGGATGAGTAATGGCTCATTGGTGCTTGTGGCTATAAATGCCAGGATTCAGGACGAGATTCAGTTGCAGGCACAACAAAACTCAATTTTATTAGTAGTTCTTTGCACACAACTGGGCAAAAACAGTCAACAGAAAAATATTAATTAAATCCAGCAGGAGCTGCAGGCAGCTCGGTCCCGTGCGGCCTTCAGAGGAACTGTAGAAAGAGACCGCTATGTAGATTGCAGCACCCAGGTGGTCGGGGCGACATGTCTGGCAGAGAGATCGCTGGTGGGCAAGGAATGAGGGATTGGAGTGAGTCAAACCAGATCCGGGGAACAGAAAGAAAGCCAGGCAGGGGCAGAGAGAGAACACAGTCTGGGTGGCAGAAGAGAGAGAGAGAGAAAATTTATGAGAGGCCACCCTGAGAGGCAGGTCCTTGGTGGATAGCCATACTCTTTGTCCACACACATAAAGAGGTGAGGGAATCTGATGTCGATCGGCTACTGCCTTGGTCCATCCCAAGGCAGACGGGACCGCAGCATTGGGTTCCTGTGAAGGAAACAGATGAGGTTGGTAACAAATAGAACACAGAAATGGGGAAATACCTGTAGACACTACAAGCAGGGAGTTGTGGCCGTATTCAACCCACGACAACTGTTGACTCCAGTAACTAGGATTCTGGGAGGTCAGGCAGCAGAGAGCTCTCTCTCGAGATCCTGATTGACTCGCTTGCACTGCCCATTGGTCTGGGGGTGAAACCCTGAGGACAGACTCGTAGAGGCCCCGATCTGTAGCCCCCTATCAGAAATCACATCAACCGGAAGGCCATGAATCTGGAACATGTGGTCCACCATAGTCTGAGCAGTTTTCTTGGCAGTGGGGAGTTTGGGCAAAAGGGTGAAGTGGGCCGCTTTGGAGAAACTATCTACTACCGTCAGGATCACGGTGTTACCTCTCGAAGGTGGAAGACCAGTGACGAAGTCAAGGGCCAGGTGTGACCAGGGACAAGAGGGAATGGGCAAGGGCTGGAGCAGACCAACAAGCGAAAAAGTTAGAATTCTTGTTCTGAGCCCAAGTCGAGCATGCCAACACAAACTGCCTGACATCCAGGGTCATGGAGGGTCACCAAAACCACTGGCGGATGGCAGCCAGTGATCTCCGAATTCCTGGGTGACAGACCAACCTGGATTTGTGTCCCCACCGGAGGACTTCAGGGCGCAACACAACCAGCACAAACAGCCGACCCGCCGGGCACTCCTCTGGCACTTCCACTCCTTGACCAGCCGGTAGAGGGACCACCACCCCCTTAGGAAGGATGGCCTCGGCCAGCGCCTCCTCCCGGGGAGCAGACAGCCTGTACGAGAGAGTGAACTTAAAACGGCCCATCAAGCCTGCCGTGAACTCAACCTCCTGGCCGAACGGACGTACATACTTGAGGTTCTTATGATCCGTCCAAACCAGGAAGGCAAGGCAAGGCAATTTTATTTGTATAGCACATTTCATATGGTATTTCATATTTCACAATGGTAATTCAAAGTGCTTTACATAAAGAAGAACCAAATACATAATAATAAAAATGGAACGCATAAGAAATGGAAATAACAGTAAAAACAGAGAATTTCGCTATCTGGATGGAAGAGTTAGGAAGTTTCTGGGAGTTTTTTGTTGTCCGTCAGAGCGGATCCAAACGGATCTATCCATCAGAGTGGATCTAAATGGATCTTCCTCAAGCAGAGGGATAACTATTTATATTTGTCAGGTACCTGTGCGTTTAAATGGTACCCTTACAGACAAATCTTCCTGGACTAACTCTGTCAGAGCTCCATCCAGATATAACAAATGCTTACTTCCTAATTCTCCCAGCTCTTTCAACCAGACAGCAAGATTTAAAATGCATTAAAAGTCAGAAATAAAAGGATGATACATAAAAGATATAAAATGCATTAAAACTTAAATAAAAACAAGATAAATAATTAAAAGAATAAAAAGATAACAGTTCGGACATAGCACAGTGCTCAATCAGTAAATGCATAGATAAGATTTTTTGAGTCTGGATTTGAATGTGCCTACTGTTGGAGCACATCTGACCTCTTCTGGAAGCTGGTTCCAGCTGCAGCTGGCGTAACAGCTAAAAGCAGACTCTCCTTGCTTTGAGTGAATCATTGGTATTTCTAAGTGAATTGATCCTGATGATCTGAGTGATCTGTTAGGTTTATATTCTATGAGCACATCTTCTAAATTTACACCAGGGGTGATGTGGGTAATGGTGGAGATTAGCTGACCAGCTAATGACCACACAGGAATAGGCAAGGAGAGAGGGATAGCTGGAATGCCCCACTGCTTAGCAACAGAGCTGTCCAGAAAATTGCCCTCAGCCCTGGAGTCCACTAGGGCCTGGCAGGAGTTGGAGGAGCCCTCATGGTGGATGGAGACAAGTAGCAGCGTGCAAGAACAAGGGGGATTCACACAAGGAGAGGCGTCTACCAGGATTCCCTGGTTCACAGGGTGGGCCTTGGCTTATAAAGGGCACTTGATAGCGAAGTGCCCAGGTTTCCCACAGTACAGACATAGACCTCAAATCAGACGATCCTGCTTCTCCTGAGGTGTGAGATGGAGACGCCCCAACAGCATGGGTTCAGGGTCTGTGGGAAGAGGCACTAGACTAGACAGCGGTGACTTGGGGAAAGAGCCCTCCCCCGACCTCCAAAATGGGCAAACAGATTGACATTGGTGCCGACGATGGATCCGAGCTTCTATACGACGAGCCAGGTCAACCAAGGAATCTATGTCATGGGGCAGCTCATGGGTGGTAATTTCGTCCTGGATGTTGTCATCCAGCCCTTCAAGAAACCTGGAACGCAGGGCCCCCTCATTCCAATCGCAGGAGGCCGCCAAGGTTTGGAACTGGATAGCATAATCTGTAACAGAGTGACCTTCTTGCGAGAGCTGCACAAGCCTGGAAGCCGCCTCATCTCCCCTTGCCAATCGGTCGAACAGCTTGATCATCTCGTCATGGAAGTCTTCAAAATAATGATAAAAGGGTGCTTGTGCATCCCAGACAGCAGTACACTCACGAGAGCCTTACTGGTAAGCAAAGTTAGGACGTACGCCACCCTGAAGTCTTCGGTGGCGTCGCGGCAGGAGCCTTAGAGCACTAGAGCACTATGCAAACACCAGAGAGCGTTGTGACAGAAATGCCCGACAGGAGTTAGGGTCCCCACCGTAAGGCGGTGAGCTGTTGGCATGGAGGTTTGGGCTTATCTTTTATCATTATTATTTAATAGACAGAACCGTAGATCACTGACAAGCCACGCAATATCGCGTTCATATCACAGATGAATCGCCTTTGATAATGAACGCGATATTGCGCAGCTTGTCAGTGAACTACGGCTCTGTCTATTAAATGCCGCTCCATTTGAAAGCAGGTGATGGTGTGTGATTTAGCGGCAATCAGGGAACCGGCTTTACTGACGAAATGCGCGTGACAATCGCATGCGATATATCGGTCAGCCCTACATCACAAAATGATTATTTTTTATATATATAATTTTGCTTCTCATTTTTGTTATCAGTAATGATTTAACATTATATCACTTGATGAAATACAGTATGCAGTTATAAGTTGAAAAATATACTGGCATCAATATGCAATCCCATAATACCTGATACAGTGTCACCATATTTTTTTATGATGAATTCTTAGCAACCACCACAGCTGCTAGATGAGTACAAAAACATTTTTACAGTCACCATGAAATCAAAACTGACAATACTAGTTTTTTTTATGAAATATTGCAGTATTTATTAAAAATAATAAATCTCTTTTTTTGTATAAAGGGGGGTTGGGTTTACGAGAGCCATGCGAACGGAGCGATAAGGATAAAAGAAGGAGGGATGACTAGGAGGACCAGGCCTGGATTTTATGTTGTTGTTTTGTTTTCATTCATGAGGACGACTACCGCTTTATTTTGTTTTGTTTTGACGGTTCCCACCTCCTCCTTCCCTGAGCAAAAACCCAGAAGGAAGGAGGAACGCGCTGCCAAAGATCCCTCACCACTGTGGGAAATCCGCAGTGCCATTGAGCTGAGCAAAGTCTACCGGCATGGACGCTTGAGGCAGTGGGCTGGAGTAACCTGCTGGGGGGTTGGATGCTGCCTCGCTGCCGTTTGTCTGGATTGTGGAGGGGGTGGCTGTCGTCTGACAGGGAGTGGATGAGTTGCTGGTGTTTGCCTGAGGCCGGAGCCTGTTGCCGTCCGCCATGTTGGGGAGAAGCAGGGAAAGGGGGACTCACTGCCGGGTGCGTGAAGCCTAAGGAGTTGTCACCGTCCACCAGGCAGCGGAGGAGTGTTAGGCCATGCGTTTTGGGACCAGGTGGACCAGGTGTGACCAGGGACAAGAGGGAATGGGCAAGGGCTGGAGCAGACCAACAAGTGAAAAAGTTAGAATTCTTGTTCTGAGCCCAAGTCGAGCATGCCAACACAAACTGCCTGACATCCAGGGTCATGGAGGGTCACCAAAACCACTGGCGGATGGCAGCCAGTGATCTCCGAATTCCTGGGTGACAGACCAACCTGGATTTGTGTCCCCACCGGAGGACTTCAGGGCGCAACACAACCAGCACAAACAGCCGACCCGCCGGGCACTCCTCTGGCACTTCCACTCCTTGACCAGCCGGTAGAGGGACCCTACCACCACCCCCTTAGGAAGGATGGCCTCGGCCAGCGCCTCCTCCCGGGGAGCAGACAGCCTGTACGAGAGAGTGAAGTTAAAACGACCAAAGAAGAGTGCCCATCAAGCCTGCCGTGAACTCACCGCTTTATTTTGTTTTGTTTTGACGGTTCCCACCTCCTCCTTCCCTGAGCAAAAACCCAGAAGGAAGGAGGAACGCGCTGCCAAAGATCCCTCACCACTGTGGGAAATCCGCAGTGCCATTGAGCTGAGCAAAGTCTACCGGCATGGACGCTTGAGGCAGTGGGCTGGAGTAACCTGCTGGGGGGTTGGATGCTGCCTCGCTGCCGTTTGTCTGGATTGTGGAGGGGTGGCTGTCGTCTGACAGGGAGTGGATGAGTTGCTGGTGTTTGCCTGAGGCCGGAGCCTGTTGCCGTCCGCCATGTTGGGGAGAAGCAGGGGAAAGGGGGACTCACTGCCGGGTGCGTGAAGCCTAAGGAGTTGTCACCGTCCACCAGGCAGCGGAGGAGTGTTAGGCCATGCGTTTTGGGAACCGGACCAAGATTTATTTTTCTTCTCTTCCCTCTCTCATCTCTTGTCTCTCCTCATCCTTCTGTCTCCTTCTCTCTCGCCTCATCAGTCCTTACCCCCAGGTGCTGGGAAAGGTTAGGGGGTATCTGACAAGCAGGACGGGGCAGAGAGCCGTGGGAACAAAGGGAGTGCTAATGAGCATCACCTGCCCACAACACCAGTCTCGAGTCCAATGGAGGAGCTCCGGAAGGATAAAAAGAGGAGTGACAGCAGTGCAAGACGAGAGAGGACCAGGCCTGGATTTTATGTTGTTGTTGTTGTTGTTTTGTTTTATGCGGCAGTCGTCCGTTATTTATATAAATACTTTTTTTTAAATAAACCTTTTCTTCTTCTTTTGCAAAGTGCATGTAAGCTGTGCTTGGATCCGTATTTTCATCTATGTACTTTTTTTCCTAACACGCGAAGATTCATTTTTTTCTCAGAAAGTATGAATCCACACATGGGAATTCACTTACTATGGGTTCCTCGTTTTGACTCTCCGGATTCAGGAGCAAAACTTGGAACCAGTCATGGTCGAGGATCTTGTCCAAGTCCATCCTCTTGTTTGGATTTTTTTCCATGCATGAAGATATCAGTTCTTTGCATTCTGTGAAGAAAGTGGGGAGAGATGTCAGATTATTATTGTAAGTTTTATACTTTGTGTAACTGATCACATTATTTTAAGTTGTAATAAAAGTTCCTGTATGATCCGTCCACATGCTCGTACCTTTGGAAATTTCTGCTGTTTTCAAGGTCCTGGCAAAGATCTTAGGCTTGTAAGGGTACTTCCCAAACAGCATCGCAAACAACAGTACACCTAAAGAATATACCGTTGCCGGCTTGGCGTAGTACCTGCATTTTCTGCGGAAAGCCTCAGGGGGACCGTAAAGTTTTGTGCCTGAAAGAAAGAACAAGATTTTGTGCATTGCAGTGAATTTGTATTTCTACAGCGTTTTGTCTATTTATTCAACAAGTGATCTATGCTGTTTTTTGGCTCTGTCTGGAAAGCTCGTTATAACTTGTCACCATAGATTTGTGAAATAATACGTACCATTGTACCTCTTATAACCAAACATGTTCAAGCTTTTACTAACACCGAAGTCGATTAATTTGACCTGCAAGCTGTTCTCATTGATTAGCAGGTTTTCTAGCTTGATGTCGCTGTGGAAGACTCCCCTTTCAATGCATATTCTTGCAGCAGTAACAACTTGATGCATCACAACTCGTGCTTCAAACTCGTTGATTCTGCCACCATTTTTCACTAAATACTGCCGCAGATCTTTGCAAGGTGTGGGCCGCTCTATGACCAGTATGTACTCATTCAGTGTCTCATACCAGTCCAGCAGCTTTATTATTTGGGGAACGCTGGGGCCTTCGCTCACACGAATCATCATAGCGACCTCATTTGGAAGCGCTTTGCCAAATAGACTCTACAGGAGAGATAAAAGTTACACGAAAGTGAGATGAATGTGATGTAACTCATCTGAATTACTACAACATAATTATGCCATAAGTAGGTTTGAAGTCTTGTAAATTAAACAAATTCAACTGGAAATAGTTACTGAAGTTGCGGCCACATTTACGGCTGATTGTCAAAATTTTGCGGGGCAAAATTCAGTAATTTTAACAGGAATCCAGATGCTCTGGAGTTTTGCGTGAGGGTGGAAAAGCTTGTTCATGTTGGTCATGTGAATTTGCCATGCTGACCAACAGAAAGCTGCTTGGTTTGAAAGTTAATACTCTATTGACAATGGAACTTTTTTGCCCCCAAAATTTTGTTAAAATATCCTATCGCTAATGTGACCGTGTACTCTGAGAGTAAGAAAATGAAGGGAGCAGCAGCCTACTTACAAGTTGCTCATTTCCATAGCATTCTTCCTTCGCCACATGTTTGAGTGCCACCTGTTCTCCAAGGGAAAGAAAAACAGAAAGATTTTTAGTGAGAATGGGTTACAATAAATTAGTTATCTGTGCAGAGGTCACATGATTCTAGTAATGAACCTTGATGTAACTTTTAATAAATTTAAAGAGTACCAAAATACTTTTGTTAGCGAGGAAAGAAACAAACCTTTCGTGAATCAGACAATCGCGTTCCTTCAAACACTTTTCCAAATCCTCCTTGACCGAGAAGTCTGCCGATTTCATAGTCCTGGCTGATGTTCCCTGTAAAAAAAAATAGAAGAAAGAAAGAATATTTATGTATGCATGTATATATATGAGGTATATAGTAAATTTACAGTATAAACCATAAAATGAAAGAACACTTTAAAAATGGACACATTATTGTGGTGTAATGGGGCCTCACACAACCAAAATCCATCCTCAGTCCACATCTTCATTAGGATAAGAAAGACAATCTCCAGAAGTCATTAATGTGGTAGTAAACTGACCTGTCTTTGCGTTTGGACTTAAATTGATAATTTCATCCTCAGTTTTCCATGACATGTCGCCCAATGGCAAAGGAGCGTTGAGGTCCCTTTTAGTAATGGATGACACAGTTGGAGAAGTACTGTTGTTCGTGTTGATCTCCTCTTGCTCTTGTCTGGGACCATCAACCCCCTGTACAGTGTTGAGGGTAGATACACAGCTGTGCCAGCTGTACACTGAAGTGCTGCTGTTTTCTTCAGCTTTAGGAACATCTTCGTTAACTTTCTCCACAGCGCTGAAGGAAGATACGCAGCTGTACACTGAAGTGTTGCTGTTTTCTTCAGCTTCATCTTCGTTAACCTTCTCCACAGCGCTGAAGGAAGACACATGGCTGTGCAGTGTAGTGGCACTGCTGTCTTCAGCTCTGTGCACATCCACTTTAACTATCCTCACAGCGCTGAAGGGAGACACATGGCTGAACACTGAAGTGTTAGTATCACTGCTCTCTTCAGCTTTGTCCAGTGAATGAACAATGTTGTTGTTGCTGGGAGTGTTGATGCTCTGGGTGTTGTTATTCTGTTCATCTTCACCATCAGAGCATCTCTGAGGTGGTTGACTGCTGTCATTTCTGCTCTGACCCTGTTGGGCTTTGATGGTTGTTTTCTTGGATTTCCTAGAAAAACACCATCTAAAAAGCCTCCCTCTCTTCTTCTTTTCTACTCTCTCAGGGACAGGTGTTGGTGACATACATGCAGAAGGATCTTGGACTGCAATGCAGCTGTGAGATGTGCACTGCCCCATTGCGTCAGATGTCTCGCTGATGTTCTGTCACAAACTTTATCACAAATCGACTGAACTTTTATAGCACACAGATCAGTGAAAAACTACAAATCAAGTGATATAACACACACAGACCGAGTGATAACACAATTTGAGCGACTTTTCACCACAGATGTACTACAATACTAGTCAGATCGATTGATGCAGAAGAAACAGATGAACTGAACTTCAGTCTTCGCGGGGTTTCATTTATAGGCTGTGGGAGACTCTGACTGTGACGTCACAAGTGCTGACGCGTCGGCCGGTTGCCAAGGTATTTTTTTGAATGTTTTGGTCACGTGAATATACAGATACATGCAAACGATAACTGCTATTGTTTAGACATAAAATAAATATATTTATCAACTTTATCTTCAAACATTTCTTCTTTCAAAAGCTTCATGTCACGATTACTACAACTTCTGATGTCAAACACGGAGCTCGACGATCATAATCGACTCGAGGTAAAAAGCGTCATTTACAAACATTACTGTTTCAAAGAAATAAAATGATTTAAAAGAAATAAAGTGTCAGTAGTGCTTAATAATTGCCCCAAATTATAAAGAATGACGGAAAACTTCGATATTATGATGTTTTCATGAAGCTTGAAACTTTTTTCCCGAATTCAGCAATGGCATAACGTTAATTAATCTAATTTCAGCATATTTATTTAATTATGTTGATATTAATCGAAATCATGACATTTAATCTTAACATCTGTGAGATTTATTTTATTTGTTTTAATAGCCGGCAAACCATATGGTCTCGTGTTAGAACAGTATTAACGTTACCTTATACATGCAGATGTGTATGCTTATTTTTTTTAAGAATATATTTATTTTTTTCTATTATTTTTTTTTTTTTATAAACTGATTTCGGAGTTCCCGATCGCGTTGATGGTTTCGCTCTTTTTCTCTATTATTTTTATTTAAGTATATAGCCTACAGTATTCCTGTAAATGAATATACAGTCAAACCAAACCAAATCAGACACCTTGAACATTTCATTCATTAATACAGTTTATTCACTATAGTTTAAAAAAGTTCTCAGAGTTAAACTGTGTCAGTAAACATGAATCTTAATTATGTCAGATAACACTTAAGCAAAACATAGTCAGGTCAAAGTGTCTGAATAATTTTTGGTTCCAAATTTTTATCAATTTTACTGGTAGTCCACTGTATGAAGAATTTTTGGATATAATATATCACATTTTACTTTATTTTGCTATCCTCACTTACATAAATGAACTATAGTGTCCTGCACCCACTAGTAAAAATATACCAAAAATGTCTGAATAATTTTTGGTTTGACTGTAGTTTGGTATTTATGTGTAAACAGTATTACTTTGTGGAAGTAAATGTCTACATTGGTCACTGCAAAAAATCAAAATAAGCCTTGATGAATGAATAGACATATCAGCACACAAACAGACTAAACAGTAAATGTTTAGTTTGGCCTGTACGTGATGATAAACAAGAACCCAACAGTATAAAAAACACCAAACTAAAGAATCGAATATGTAGGGACGTTGGAATGTCTTTTTTACTGTTTTCACCGTAAATGTGTCAGAATTGGACATTTTTACGTATAAAGACAATATTGTTGTCTAAATGAATGTAGATTTTCACTAGAAATATAATTCATACTTTTTACTAAAATTATATACAGTGGCATGAAAAAGTATGTGAACCCCTTGCAGAATCTGTGAAAATGAGAATTATTTTAATAAAATAAGAGGGATAATACAAAATGCATGTTATTTTTTGTTTAGTACTGTCCTGAGTAAGATATTTACATAAAAGATGTTTGCATTTAGTTCACAAGACAAAACAATAGGTGAATTTATTAAAATAACCCCATTCAAAAGTATGTGAACCATTGATTCTCAATACTGTGTGTGGTTACCTGATGATCCACGACTGTTTTTGTGTTTTGTGATGGTTGTTCATGAGTCTCTTGTTTGTTCTGAGCAGTTAAACTGAGCTCTGTTCTTCAGAAAATTCCTCCAGCTCCTGCAGATTCATCAGTTTTCAAGCATTTTTGCATATTTGAACCCTTTCCAGCAGTGACTGTATGCAAGTTAATCTTAATTTGTGTTCTGAAGATGATGAAGGTCTTACGGGTGTGGAACGACATTGAGGTGAGTAATAATGACAGAATTTTCATTTTTGGGTGAACTAACCCTTTAAAGGGATAGTTCACCCCAGGTGAAAATTTGTCATCATTTACTCACCCTCAGTTCCACACCCGTATTCATTCATTTTCACTTTAAGATATTTTTGATCTTGAATTTTGTTTTTGCTAAATTATTTATGCTTCAGTTACAAGATCAATCCAAGAACACTGAATTGTTTAGTCTTTTTTGAACAGACTTGATTGTTTTTTATGATGAACAGATTTCATTTAGGCTTTTACACGCATGTAAACACTGATCAGTTAACATAAGAGCTCAACCTAACCTGAGTAACGCACGAGAACAAACCTCTTCCGGAAGCTCAAACATGCTGCGTAACACACGAGAATGAGCCTCATTCAAACAAGAATCTTGCTCTTCAAACCTCTTGTTTGTTCTCATGCGTCAAGCAGGTTCCGAACATCAGTGTTTATGTTCACTGATGTTTTTGTGAATAAAAGCCTAAATTGAATCTGTTCATCTTATAAAGATCGAGTCTCTTCAGAAAATTTAGATTAAACCACTCAATTCATATGGATTAGTTTTCCGATCTCTTTATGAACTTTTTGAAGCCTCAAAGTGGGAGTTGCAAAGGCAGTCAATGGAGGAGACACCTCTCAGATTTCATCAAAAATATCTTAATTTGTGTTCTGAAGATGATCGAAGGTCTTAAGGCCCCGGTATACTTCAAACAAAATCGAAGAAAGAACTGATGTGACGTCATTTCGAACAAAATCAGGCCAAAACGAAGTTCATTTTGTGTTCTTTTTGGAAGTTCGAAACGGCTTGCCAAAGCGAACTTTCAGGAAAAGTTCGTTTCAGCACCAAAACACCTTCGTACTACCATTGGTCAGTGACGATAACGTAACAGGAGGTGTGCGCCGAAGCTCCGCCTTCACTCGCGTGGGACCCAAGTAGATATCGCTGCAGCCCGGAGACCCGCGAGTGGGAGGAGCTTACGCCAACAACTGCAAGTGGGTGGAGCTTATGCCGCAAGTAGGCTGGAGTTCATAGTATCTTAAAAAATGTATATATAACGCATTTTCATAGTTTGAATTGAAATTCTTACATTTTTGTAATTATTGTTTGTATCCTACCATTCATTGTCAACACTGAATCACGTTTTTACACCGTTTGTCATACTTTGTGATGATGCTATTTTAAATCCTTTTAGCTGTAATGTAATTCAAGCATATTTCTGGATATTGTATTTTACAATTCTTCTTCAGTAGCCTACCAAAGAACATATTAAAGTGAGATGCAATTGCACTCAGGAAATAAATGTGTGATGCATAAAGAAAATGTTGAATACTGTTACTTACTATTCGCCTGTACTGAACATTTTTTATTTTTCATATTTGTTTTTACTCAAATTACAGCAAATGACCAACTAATGTTCTTCAGAACATTACACAAATAAATGTATTCTCAAATCACAAAATCAGTCTCAGGGTGGGTAAATTATTTTATTTCTGAAACAAATTATGAACAATAATCCTGCATGCAGTGGACACTGCAAAATCCTGGATGCATGGCTTCGCTGTAAATTCCTGAAAGCTCACCTCGCTTGCCCTTCCCAGCATAACCTGGTGGGTGCACAAAAACCACAATGAGCAGCACTAGGGCTAACCCGAATTAAAACTTTCCCCATGCCATCCAAGACATGCATGACTTTATATCTATTGTTTAACATGCACAAACATTTCAAGAACAATTTCTCAGCTCTGTAGATCTATGCTATACAAGTAAATGGTATCCAGAAATTTTAGGCCCCAAGGGATGACATGAGGCCAAGTAAATTACACTTTACTACTATTTTTAGAACAAAATATTCCTTTTAAAAACCACAACTAGACTAAACACTAGTTTATTCACCATTAATTTACACAAGACATACTTTACCAGGTGTGCAGCTTTTGTACTCCACATGGCACTCCAAACAAGTGGAGATGGAGTACATTTTCCAGAAGTCAGTGAAGTAATCATGACTTTTGTTTTCCCAACATGCAACACCTAAGGGAGAAAAAAGAGCATTAAAAAAACATTAAAAAACACACAAATAATGTCAACACTTACTTTCCAGCCACAAGAAGTGTGCCTGGCTCCTGAAGCTTTGTTCTCCAACTAAATTTCTGAATCTAGCGCAAACCAGAGATAGGGGCATGTAGGCAGCATCTCCTTCAAGGACAACTTCAATAAAAATTTTTTTAGCAAATCTCCTGATAACTGATAGAATAGCAACAGTTAACTCAGTCTGTTAAATAACAACCATGAAAATATATACAGTTGTGGCCAGAATTATTAGACCCCTTCATAAATATGATCAAAGATGACTCTAAAAATAAATCTGCATTGTTTATCCTTTTGATCTTTAATTCATAAAATTAGCAAAAATCTAACCTTTCATTGAAGGAAAAGAATTGAAAGTGGGGGGGAAATAACATTAAGAAATAAATGTTTTTCTCCAAAACACATTGCCCACAATTATTAACACCCCTAGAATTTTTTATGAGTAAAATATCTCTGAAGTATATTCCCATTCATATTTAAATTTTTTTTAGCTCACCGGGGTGATCATGAACATGAAATTGTCCAGCCATGACTTCCTGTTCCACAGGAGTATAAACATGAGGAAACACAAAGGCCAAATTCCCTTAATCATTCATCACAATGAGAAAAAACAAAGAATATAGTTCTGATGTGCAGCAAAAGATTGTCGAGCTTCACAAAATAGAAAGTGGCTGTAAGAAAATAACTGAAGCATTGAAAATCCCCATTTCCACCATCAGGGCAATAATTGAGAAGTTCCAATCAACTAAAGATGTTACAAATCTGACTGAAAGAGGACATGTGTCTAAATCGTCCTAATGTGTGGTGAGGAGAAAGTTTGAGTGGCCAAAGACTCTCCAAGGATCACAGCTGGAGAATTGCAGAGATTAGTTGAGTCTTGAATCTCAGAAAGCCTAAAAAAAATTTATCAAAAGCACCTACATCCCCACAAGTGTTCGGGAGGTTTCAAGAAAAATCCTCTGCTCTCATCCAGAAACATCTCCAGCATATTCAGTTGTCAGACAAGACTGGAACTTCAAACGGGACAAGCTTCTATGGTCAGATGAAACTAAAACAAGAGCTTCTTGGCAGCAAACCCACCAGATGGTTTTGGTGCACACATGGATAAAAAGTGCCCCATGCCCACGGTCAAATATACTGCTGGATCTTTAATGTTGTGGGCCTATTTTTTGCTGGAGGTCCTGGACAACTTGTTCAGATATATCGTATCATGGATTCTATCAAATACCAACAGATAAAAAATCAAACCTGACCACTTCTGCTAGAAATCTTATAATGGGCTGTGGTTGATCATCCGTCGGGACAATGATCCAAACAAACATCAAACCAGCACAAAAATGGGTCACTGAGCACAAAATGAAGCTTCTGCCATGGTCTTCCAGTTCCCTGACCTGAACCCTAAAGAATGAGTGGAGTGAACTGAAGAGAAGAAGCACCAACATGGAGCTGGAATCTGAAGGATCTGGAGAGATTCTGCATGAAGGAATGATCTCTGATCTCTTGTCAGGTGTTCTCCAAACTCATCAGGCATTATAGAAGAACTCAGAGCTGTTATCTTGGCAAAGCAGGTTGCAAAAAGAATTGAATAAAAGGGTGCTAATAATTGTGGGCAACGTGTTTTGGAGAAAACATTTATTTCATAATGTTATTTCCCCCCCACTTTCATTCTTTTCCTTCAATGAAAGGTTATTTTTGCTAATTTTATAATTAAAGATCAAAAGGATAAACAATGCAGATTTATTTTTAGAGTCATCTTTGATCATATTTATGAAGGGTCTAATAATTCTGGCCACAACTGTATATATTTTATCACCTTGAAGATAAAACATGTAGGAGGTCATTATCTCTAAACAGCTTTTCCTTAAAGAAAAATATAATGAATTCAAACTATTCTAGCACATGCATTTTAAATCATCAAAAACTGATTGTACTTACATTGTTGAAAGCCGAATGCCCAATTAGTGTTTGATCTGCTGAAATGAAGTCGTTAATAGTTATTTAAGCTATGTAAATATTTGAGTTACTAATTTAAAACACAGTATGGTTTGTGTACTTTGCTTCATATCAGAGTTCTTACCCTCATATCCAGTTCTCCTTTTTTCGCCTTTTTTCCTGCCAATGGTTTCAGGCAGAAAGGTAGAGCATTCTTCTTCTAAAAGGGGATTAGAATTTTTAAAAAAGTCATACAATTATTAAAGTATCCATTAAAGTTTAACCAAAAATCTGCAAAATATAAAAAGCTGACAATACCAGCAGCAACAGCTCTTTTTCTCTTTTTCCCATGTCTTCCACAATTGATTGTCATGCAACAAAAGCAAACAGTAGCAACAGAAGTCACATTAAAACTACATTAATAAAATTTAAAATTATTGCTCTATTTTCAATCAATTAAAGAATTTATTCATAAAATTATTATTATGATTTTTATCTAAAACACTTTGCTATTTCTTTCACCCAGGGTTTGCAGAATATAGTTTTACTGAGTATTATGAGTGATTCACTGTATCATTCTGTTCAGTGACTTTTTGAACAGAATTAACTGTTGACAGCATACAAGTGAACAAGAATTTTTTTTCTTTTCTTTAAAGGTTTCTTAAAACACCACAAAAACACTTACTCTAAAGAGAACTCAAGCAGGACAGCACACTACCATTTCCTTTTGTTCTTCATGTTCGGCTGTGTACATAAATTAGTATAATGTTGAATTGTATTTAAAATATATAACTACAAAAACAAGCTAAACCTAAAAAAAAAAAAAAAAACTTCAGTGAAGTCAAACTTATTCTCCAGAGTAACATACAGTGCATACTGTAATATTCAAAGAAACAATAAAAAAAAAAATCAAATGGGTATCAAATGCATTTGGGGCTTACATATTAAAAGCAGGATTTGTGATCACAAGTATATTATGCCTACAAAAATAATCTCACCGTAATGTCATTGAGGACAGTCTCTGACCACAGTCCTGGTGCGATTTTTTGGGCAAGCTCTCTATCAGTTAAAAACAAAAAAGACAGAGGTAAATTAACATTAAATAAAGATATATATATAAAGCAAAATATAGTTCTGTAAAAAATACCAGTGCCTGCAAGGCAGTGTCATGGCTGGCAGGCTGGATTAATGACAAACAACAACAACAACAACAACAATAGAATTTAACAACAGTGCTGATAAGCATGGTTATGAATATTGAAGTTTGAATTTCACATTAGTGAAAAAAGAAAAATATGCATGGTCTAAAACTGAACTACCATACATTTTATTGTCAACATGAAACCCAAATTGTCACAGTTCTACTTATCTTGCTGTGAGCAACTGATCAGTGCATATATACACAAGTAAAATACATATTACATATTATACACACACAGTGATGCGGTGTGTATTGTGTGACATTACAGCATGTCCCTATTTTTCAAAAGGCTTATAAATCATACAGAAGGATTTTTTTAAATTAAAAATGTGCACAGTTTCCTGTAAGGGTTAGGTTTAGGTTATGTTTTGTGCAGTATAAAAACCATTACGTCTATGGAATGTGCCAACAAATCACAAAAACAATGTGTGCATGCTAGAGTGTGTGTGTGTGTGTGTGTGTGTGTAACTTGCATCGCAAAAGTAGAATGAGTTGGAATTTTAGTTTCATGTTCACCTTAAAGAAAGCAAAGAAAAAAACAATAATTTTAAAATTATAAATTATCCTAAATCGATTTGCAAACGCTAAGAACAGTTTATAAATCAGTGCAGTCCAAATCGTTAACAAAATACATTGACATGCAATTAAGTTACATTAACGTTACCTGTTTATGGTCCTACTGTATCCATAACCAGATTGTAGTTGTTTGAAAAAAACATAGTCAGACAGCTTCTTCTTCGTCTTCTTTTTCTTCTTCTTCTTCTGTTTGACGGATCGCAACCAAATTCACGCGCTACCGCCACTAGGAGCGTGAACAATATTACATGACATTAAACAAACCAATCAAAATCTTCTATTAGTTTGTACCGCCCACTTGCGGCTTAATGTCCCACCCACTTGCAGCTGGCTCCGACCTCCGTTTGTTTATACCTATCTCGTGGGACGCACGCGTCTCTGACTCATTCATTTGATCTGTAGAGTTTGTTGAGGTAAGAGCTCCGCGGGTGAAAACATGAACATACTAGAGCTGCTTTATAGTACAAAATGAAGTTGTGCTTGTAAAAAAATGAGGCACTAACACTGTTTTTCATGTCTGATTCTGTAAAGCTGCTTGATTTTAAGCAATCCATTGAATAAAGTGCTATATGAAGACGTGACGTGACTGGAGTGCTACTTTGCAGAGCTCGTGCTAACATTCCCATGCTGTTAAAGTTAAAGAAAACCCTTAAAAGGCTGACACAACAAATACTGCTATTTAGAATATGTGTTTGCTTAAGATCGGACTCCTCACCTCTGCATGCGTTGTATTCCATGTTAAGGACAGGGTCCTCTTTCCTAGCCCTGCTTGCATGAGCTCCAGCTCTTCGGATATAGATAGGACTCATATCATTGGTCATTCTGGCAAGATGTCTTTTATTTTTGCCAGTATTTGTAAAAAATCCAGGAAAAGATCTACAAATTATAGAACAGGTAAAATATGAATGTGCATGTTTTTTGTGTTTATTTTTGAGTAGCAAGAGATACCATGTTAAGCTGCAGCATCCTATGCTGAACATCTATTGATATAAAAAAGAAATGTTTAAAGTCACTGTAAAGAAATAAGTTAGTTATGAAAGAGTTAAAATGAAATTTCTGTCATTTATTACTCACCCTCACGTCCTTCCACACCTGTAAGACCTTCGTTCATCTTCACAACACAAGATATTTTGATGAAATGGTTTTGGGGTTTTTTTATCCTCCATTGAAAGCAACGAGATTACCACATCCAATATCCTGGTCTTAACTTTACGTTGTTCTTAAATTATACCTTAAGCTGTACCTTAACGTTAATACATGTTTCCCGAAACATTCTTAGTTAAGTATACCTTCTGTAAGTCATTCGTTTTTAAGGTTGTCCTGGACCACTCTTAGCTATACCTTATCACTGTTGACAGTCTATACGAATATAATACTGAAGCTGTAATACAGCCAGTGTTCGATTAGGATAATGACAAAGAATAAAATGCAAAGATTCGCTGCTAAGATGTTGTTTGCTGCTGAGCCAGAGACAGATGCGCGCTCTGTGCTTGTTACAACTATTCAGTGTTTTCTGTCAGGTTTATTACAGGTTTCAGACATGCAAATACACATTTAAATTAAGTAGTACTAGGCTATATAAAAAAAGACATTTATAGTTTGTTAAAATCAAATTCCATACACTTTTGCCTATGCCAATTTAGCGATTTTGTCACTAGATTTAGTGACTTCCCCACCCCTTTTAAGACGTTTTTCAATTTTAGGGACAAATCTAGCAGCAACTTGGACAAATTTTATCTAGCCTATTCTTATTTTGCCTACTGATCTATATTCATATTTATATACAGTAGATCAATGAATTTGCCATTATGATGTCATCTAGTGACATTTAGCTACCAGTCTACTTTCATTTGTGTCAAGTGTTTTATTCATATCAGATACGCATTGTGTATGAAAAAATAAAGTCTACTCTATTCTTCTCCCAGTTCACCGGCCACACACTTTTATGTATTTCGGGGAAGATTTCGTAAATCCGACAGATGTGAATTGCGGTGCGAACTCATTGCGCGACAAAACACATTCCACATATTTTATAATCGGAATATATCATAAAATTCATGATATAGTTAACAAGTTTGTAAATATTTTGAATGAAAAATTAAAAATGAAATAAATGCGATACCAAGGCTACATGATGCGTCTCCAAGGAATTAATACATTTTATTAAAATAACAGTTGCCTTAAACTCACGCCGGGGGCTCTGCTAGAATAACAACACAGTCTCACCCCTCAGTTTAAAAGATCCATGTCACGCAGCGTGATCATAGACTGTGAGCGTGATAAAGTAATGATCTTACAGGATTGCTAAAATCGTGCAGTTTATCCCAGGCTTTAGACCTTTTTAATGATTAGTCTGTCAGATTACATATAACCTATTGTCTTTGGGGTCCCATTTGATGTTTCCCCCATTAAAAAACAATGTTCCCTTTATCTCAGTGTCATGAAATTTTGTGACTTGTTACTTTATCTAAACACACAAAAAAACAAGGTTTGATTCGGTTGTTCTAAAGGTATGTATATATATATATATTGTTATGACCACCAGTTGGAGTGCCCCAGTTAACCACTAGAGGGCACACAGACTTTTGTCACCTTTTGGAACTTCATTTCCCATAACCCACTTCCCAGACTCATTATCCTTCATTGCACCAGCTGTTTTGAGTTTGTCATTAGTGTTCTGTCTATTTATACTCAGTTGTATCTGCCTTTGTTTGTGGTTCGTTGTATTGTGTTACATGCACTTTGTGTCTCTGGTTTTCTGTTTTTGTGGACTGTTTCTGTGGAGTTTGACCCTTACCTGTGTCTGGATTACGTTTTGGATTACCCCATTAAAGCTGCGCTTGGATCTTACCATCTTGTCTGTGTGCATTATGTGACAGAACGAACCACCATGCAAAGATCCAGCAGCGAGAGAGTCCGGTCACCGACCAACACACGGGGAAGTCGGAGCAATCCCCAGGATTTGGCGGCGCTTCGGCAGAGGGGTATGGAGGTGCGGAATTCGGTGCGGTCCTCAGGGACATTTTCAATCATTGTCTCGACGTTCCTCTGCCGCAGTGGGAGATGGAGTTTGTGGGGAATTTAAGTTTCTGGAATTTCTCTAATTACCTGAATCTGTGTAAGAATGGTCAGATTCGATTACCTCCAGCACCACCTCTAGCCCATCAGTCCACTCCAGAGCCCGCTCCAGCCCATCAGTCCACTCAAGTATGTGGATCCTCTCCAGCCGGTGAGTCCGCTTCAGAGACCGCTCCAGTCTGTGAGTTCGCTCTGGTGCCTACAGAGGAGGTAGGCACAAAGCCACCGCCTCACCCACGAAAGAGGACGAAAAGGAGGAAGAGGGCTTCCTCCATCCCTCAAGGGCCAGAGGCTATTCCAGAGCCCGTTGTTGGCCCGGAGGCCACCCCAGAGGTTTTGGAGCCGAATGCTCCCCCGGTGAGTCCTGACGTGGCCAAGAAAGCTGTCTTTATCTTCTATATCAGCTCTGCGTGCTTGGAGAACGCATGTAAGGTCTGGTGACCACGGACCGGAGCAGCCCGAGGCCGCCCGCTGTCGTCCCGGAGCAGCCCGAGGCCGCCCTCGTCCCAGACCCGCCCGAGCAGCCGCCGTCGTCCCAGAGCAGCCCGCTCTCTCTGTCAGTCCTGTCATGGCCAAGAGGGCTGTCTTCTCCTTCTATGCTTTGGCGGTTTTGCGTGCCTGGATGATGCACTCAAGCTCTCTTGACCATGGACCAGTCTACCAGCCTGTGCCCGCTGTTGTCCCAGAGCAGCCCGCTGTCGCTTCAGAGCAACCCGCTGTCGTCCCGAAGCAGCCCGAGCCCACTGCCGTCCGAGAGCTGCCCGCTCTCTCTGATATGGCCATGGAGGCCGTCACCGAGCTGTCCGTTCTCCCTGATATGGCCACGGAGCCCCCTTGGTCTGCCCTGCTGCCCCCGCCCAGGCCGTCTGCCTTGCCGGCCCCGCCCAGGCCATCTGCCCTGTCGCCGCCGTTTGCCCTGTTGAAGTCCACCTGGTCAGTTCCTCCAGCACCGCCCGGATTCTAGAACCGCTGGAGCCTGCCTGGGCAGTTCCTCCGGCGCCGCCCTGGCACTCAGCCAGGACTCTGACCTTTGGGGACCCCCCGTGGACTGTTCCTCCGGCTCCCCCCTGGCCATCGGTCGGGAGCTCTGGACCTGGCTCGCCGTCCCTCCCCCTGGGTGTTTTGTTTTGTGTTTGGTCTAGTGGAGCGTCTGGTATCCGCTCCGTAGGGAGGGGGTACTGTTATGACCACAAGTTGGAGTGCCCCAGTTAACCACTAGAGGGCACTCCAACACTGACTTTTGTCACCTTTTGGAACTTCATTTCCCATAACCCACTTCCCGGACTCATTATCCTTCATTGCACCAGCTGTTTTGAGTTTGTCATTAGTGTTCTGTCTATTTATACTCCGTTGTATCTGCCTTTGTTTGTGGTTCGTTGTATTGTGTTACATGCAATTTGTGTCTCTGGTTTTCTGTTTTTGTGGACTGTTTCTGTGGAGTTTGACCCTTGCCTGTGTCTGGATTACGTTTTGGATTACCCCATTAAAGCTGCGCTTGGATCTTACCATCTTGTCTGTGTGCATTATGTGACATATAATTTTTTTTTTTTTTTTAAATCACACTCATGGTCTTTGGGGTCCAAACAGACCCCACATTAAAAATGAATAGGAAAGTCAAAAAATGAAGGGGTGAGACCTAACACACATGCACACGCACACACACACACAGAGGTGTGAATGCAACAGACAGCATTTATATAAAATTTGATAAATAAAATAAACCATAAATGCAGAATACATACAGATATGAAGGGGTGATACGTAGCACTGACACACATGCATGCACGCACACACAGTCAAGTCTTGTCTTTTAGTGGCAACTTGTGGCATTTTTCCAAATTTATGTAACATTACTGCAAAACAGACTGTTCAAAAGACTTTAAATAAAATACAAACTTTGTCAAAACACTCATTTTAATTGATCGTTTATAAGATGTATATTCTCAAAAATACTGCAAAAGTTAGGCACCGAGAATTTGGCCACTTCCAGAAAAATTAATGGATGTTCACAGGCCTCTGCTGGTCATAACATTTTTTTTTCTATAGCCGCAATTCCTACACTTATTTTTCTAACCAGCAGATTCCTCTTACACCTAAACAATATCCAGAAACAACACATTCAGTTTAGATCATTAAAGTATTTTTTCATAAAGATTTAATATTTCATATGCAAGGTAATGGTGTAGTTGAGTATTGAGATTATGAGAAGCAAACAAACAAAAAAAAGATATAATATAATTTGTATTATTAAAAATGTATATTTTTATACAATAGCTCTGTAAAAAATGAAGTAAAATTTGAGGGTTAAAACTAGCAGTAACTTTGAAATAATGTAAACAGTGTCCTCCCACGGATTGTAATACAAAATTAGTTAACAATGAAACCATAAACATTTTAATGCTATAAAAGTGTGCAAACTCACACTGAGAGAAAAGAACAGCAGATGCTGGCAATTTCAGACATTTCAAGCTAGCAAATAGTCTATAAGGCTAATAATAAACACCACTTTAACACAACCTCTAACTTAAGCAAATGCTTTTAATAGACAGTTAACACAATAAAAACATACACATTTTAATTCTAGTAAAAGTGTGAATAAGGAAACGATCCACCCGCGTTTCCCTCAGCCATGGCCCTTTTATCATGTGTGCTGATCTCGAGGAGGCGTGGCCAGGCCCGCTAAACACGCCCCTCGTCAAAACAGTGCCATGAAGAGCACAGAAAAGTGAAGCGCAAAGGGAATAATAATAATAACTCGTTGGAGAGATAAAATGGGATCAATTATTTTTGCAATTAATATCTTTTTTTACATTCGTTTATTTTTCTCGTTTATTTTTTTTTTTGCAATTCTTTATTTTTGTTTGCAAAACATTTTTTTTTGCTCAATACTTTATTTTTCTTTGCAATACTTTATTCTTTTACAAATATATACACAATACACAACAGGTGGCAGTATAATACACCTAGGAGTGAACGGCTACCACGTTGTAGCCTTTTAGCCAGCTTACCACTGTCACGGTTCGCAGGTCTGTGGATTCCTGTTCTGTTGTTATGGGGTGTGTGTGTGTGTGTGTGTGTGTGTGTGTGTGTGTGTGTGTGTGTGTTTAGCCTTAGTTTCTTGTAATCATTAGAAGTAGTCAATAAACCTTGTTTTGATTTTCACATATACGAGTTTCTTGTGCTGTGTGTCAAATTACTGCCTTAAACTTAAAAGATCAAGTTACCTCTTGCTTATAATAATATAATAATTACAATAATAATAATAATCATAATAAAATATTGTTACTGTTGGCCGCAGAATAATATTTTATCCAGAATTGGTAAAATGCTCTAACCTCAATTTTCGCTGGACGAATAATTGATGAAGTGTTAAATATTAATTCTGAATCATTTACAGTGAATCATTTACAGTTGATTCAATTCTTATTCCCTGTAACAATTAAATTGAGCTAATAAATAGGCCAAGTCCTTACATCATATTTAAATCGGACAGGTAAAACTCAGTATTTAGTTTATAGAAAGGGTTTAAATTGGCTTTAGTTACGTTTAGCTTTAATTACATTTAGCTTTAATTACGTTTGCTTAGTTACAAACTAACTCAACCCCTATTGTGGGTTTTTTCTTTTTAAGTAACTTATGAGCTGTTCCCTGACTGGTACTTTGCACTTCACCTGGTCCTTGAGGGTCCCAGCGCACATCTGTATTTCTGGGTACTTCAGGACCAGGGTTGGGGAAACGCTGATCTAATCTGTTGCACTTTAAACTGTCTAATCTGTCTGTCCTATGCACTTTGAGATTTGTTTAGCTCCATTTCATCTTTTGATATGCAGTATGAGTTTAGTTACATATTGTGTTACATAAAATACCTTATCCTCATTTACACTGAAAACAGAGGTGTTACTTGGACTGCTTGATAATGAATGGTGCTTAACATGCTTAACCTTTTTCTTAAATTTTTTTGAGGGAAATTCATAATTGCATTAAAAAGGACTATATGGATGTATATAATGTTAACTGAGGTGAGTTTAAGTCAGCAGTGGTAAAAAAAAAAAAAATGGTAATGTAAACATGCTCAAATCCAATGCACATTTGCCATTTTATTTCTTTGTTGTTGTTTTTTTTTGTTGTTTTTTTCTGGTGGTTGAGATTCCCCCTTCCATATGTAAAGCACTTCGAGTACCCACTAAATGTAAGGAATTATTGTAATTTACATTTCAAAGTGTCAAACATGTTTTTTTTTTTAATCTTTGTCTTTTGTATCGCCTTTCACACTTTGTGAAAGTGTTTTCATAGTGGTGTTTTCATCTTTCTTTGTACTGTTTTCTATGCTGTGAAGTTGCCATAGTTTGACATTGCAATGTACAGTTATATTTTATGCAAATAAAGCACTAAGCTGTCTGATTTCTCTCCATACAATGGTCTCATTCACCATGAATAATTTGATTGACTTCTAACTAGGTGACCATTTCTCATGGTGGATACGGACGTGCGCATATGACCATGATATAAGAAATTTTATTTCACTATATTATAATATATATATATATATATATATTATATATATATTATTATATATATATTATATACACTGCCCTCCAAGAGTTTGAAAACACCCCTGGAAAATTGTGGTTTTGGACGATATCAGCATAAATCCTTATAATTTTTTGGTGCAATACATTACAGTAACTTGACATTATCCAGCAATAATAATTTTCATGTGTTCATTTCATTTCATTACATAATAATGCAATATAACATGTCAAAGTCAGACATGCCCCTTTGCCAGCTGTGATGCCTGGTTACTGGTTTAACTTGGCCCAGGTTTGTAAAAGATTTTTGGGTCAGCACACCTTAATAGCTTCAACAATTGATTGCCAATTAAGTTTAAATACAATGAAATAATTAGAACCCAGTTTAGGTCAGATAGCTGCTAATGCTGGATATTTTGATGAATCAAAAATTTAAGTTTTTTTTCTATGTATAAACTGTTTATGTAATAAAATGTGTTTTTATAATGTGTTGTCCCTTCCAGTGCAAAATTATCACAAATTAAAAAGGATTCATGCCAATATTGTCTAAAACCCCACTTTTCTAGGGCGTTTCCAAACTTTTGGAGGGCAGTGTAGATATAAATATTTGTTATATATTGTTATATAAAAAGAAATTTACAAACAAGTTACAAACAATACAACAAACGACAGAGATTAAACTGTTTTTTCACATTTGAATATACTGACAAATATTTAATTAGGCTACGGTCCCTTTAAGACCGAATCCATGGATGTAATATAGGCTACTGACACATTTCCTGTTTTTACCCACCTGTTTACGTCCACTTAACCGACTGTATTTACGTGAGATACTCCACACGATGGACATTTTGAAAAACTATGTGTGCATTTGACCATTCAGGCGCGAGGAGAACTGATCGCGCGAAAGAAAGAGAGAGAGAGTGCGCGAGAGAGAGGCTTCTGGTCTGTGTTATTCAGCGTGATTCCGCCTATCCCGCCTTCACTAATCGATAACGAATTGTGATTGAATGGTAACTTTGTTCTATGACGATTGATTAGGCTGTTCTTGTGTGACAGAACTCCATCACCAGTGAAAGATGAAATACGGGACAAAACATTATTTTTTTCTTAATAAGTCGGGACACTAAAAATAGAGCTGAAATACGGGACTGTCCCGGGAAAAACGGGACGTCTGGTCACCCTACTTCTAACAGGAGATTCAATGTCAAATGTTTCAGCTATTTTGCCTTCGTCGGTGTCAATGTGAGATCCAGTAAATGAGCTTGTCAAAAATTATATGCAATAAATTAACTTTTTTTTTAAACTATTTTTAAAATTCATACTAAAACATACAGCAGAATCAAAATATGGCCTTTTCTTTCCATTTTTATACTAAGAATTATACTGGATGCAGAATTATAATTATATCATTTCAGTTCATCGTCATATACCTCAACAACCTGCAGGAGGCAACATAGATGTTGAACAAAACATAACAAATAACATAACAAACATAAAAAAACATTTGTTTAACAAAGGGTTATGACACTTACACGTTTTGTCTATCAAGATAATCTTTACAAGTTAACACAACATTTATAGATTTTGAAGCCTAAATAAAGTCGTCAGACATAAAAGGCTAACAGTAGCTATAAACGGACTACAGCACACCATGGTCGCGGATCAACATCGTCACCACCAAGCTTCCTCAAACTTTATTTAGAAAACAACTTTATTTAAAAACATGCTCGCTGATTATGATCTGCGCTGTGTATGAATACTTATCCACTTTTTCATGAGAAATGCTGTCCAAATGTCCCATTTTTTAATGATGACGTCTAAAGTCCCCGCCAAAGGAAGTAGTCCCTTTTAGCAATTTGTTAGCAACCGCCGATTTTAAGACACAGTAAAAGTTTAAAAAATCACAAGTGGGTTATAACTGGTGTGTTTTATGTCATAGATCAAAACGTGAAAGTATTTAGAGGCTTTGTTAACCACAGACCATATTTCAGGCAATTTAGCAAAAACCCATTCAAAAAACCCATAGACTTTACGGCGTTGGAACCGGAAGTCCTAAAATGCTAACTCACTTGCGGGTTTTGCCTACAAAAATGCGTCACCCCTGAGGCACTCTATTCGCCTACTTCTACTGCGCGCTAAAAGTACCTACACCTGCTGACTCTTTCTGTGAACAAAAAGTACTTACTTTTGAGTGTGTAGCAAAAGAGTAGACAAGCTTTGGAACATACTATCACATCATACAATTGCGTCTTTGCTCTCTGTCGCATCCTGTCACCGTAAACTGGCCTGTCATCATCTTACATTCTCCACATTTCATTTAGTTAATTTCTTACCGTATCGGAGAGAAATGCAGCACGTTGATCTGCAGTCGCAGGTCTTTCATGTGGAGAAAATCTACCGGAAATAGTAGACCATCCGGGGACTTTTGGCATACTCTTTTCAACATACTATGCTTTGGGACACACTTATTTTAATCTCACATACTATTTAGGATGGATAGTATGGACATTGGGATGCAGGGATGGTTTATTAATATTTAGTATCAAACAAAAAATTAATTTGAAAACTTTCCCTTCATGTTGGTATTTAAATCGTTAAGCAACAAGCCATTGGGAGAGTGATTAACACTGCAGAACTGAATTCACATTTTTATAATGTAAGTACTGCCTGGTCACTGATTGATCCCTAATCAACCAATCACAATGAAAGTATGACCCATAATTTAATCTGATTGAGCTTCAGGCATCACAAAAGATAGGCATGGCTATACCATTGACGCCTCTGGGCTAGACCAACTACAGGAAGAGCTCCTGTTTTATCTGTTTTTTTATTATTATTTATTAGTTTATTAAACAGGGACAATGCAGTATTTGCTACAATTTCAAGTAGCTGATGCCCCACATACATGCTTCTAGCCAAAGGCTAATTTTTTTTTAACAACAATAGAACAATAATCACACAAAAAAAAAACTAAGCATAAGGTAAAAAATATAACAATAATAAAAAAGCTGAGACTGTGTACGACCATCAGTGTTCACAAACCTGCTTTTGTTTGAGCCACTTTTTTAAATATCTTTGAAAAATGTTCAACTGTTTTTTCAGTTCAGCTGGCAGGCTCTTCCAAAGCAGTGTACATTGAACTGAAAATGTGGATTGTGCAAATTTAGCTTTTCTCTTTGGTATTGTGCAATTTTAATTAGTTGCACCTCTTGTAGTGGTCCCCTCACTACTCTGTTTTGATATTAATTGGCATATAATTTCTGGAGCAAGAGTATTTACACATTTAAAAAACATTTGAATAAGAGACAAATTTATACAATTTTCAAAACTAAGCAAACTATATTTTTGTAAAATATTACAATGCTATCTATTTGGTTTCTTGTCCAAAATTTTAAGTGTTTACATTTACATTTACATTTAGTCATTTAGCTTTTATCCAAAGCGACTTACAAATGAGAGTAGTAGGAGCAATCAAATCAACATGAGAACAACAGTATGTAAGTGCTGTGTGAAGTCACAGTTATGACAGTAAAGTGCTCGTAGCAAGGATTTTTTTTTTTTTTAATACACAAATAGATGGAAGGAAAATAGAAATCAAGGTAGGAAAATAGAAATCGAGGTAAGTGCTACTATTACTGGGTCAAGTGCTGACGAAAAAGATACGTCTTTATCATTTTTTTGAAAATGGCTAAAGATTCAGCTGCTCGGATAGAGCGTGGCAGGTCATTCCACCAGCCAGGAACAGACCCGTAGAAGGTCCGTGAGAGTGATATTGTGCCCCTTTGTGATGGCACCACAAGGCGCATAAGTCTGAAGTAGCGAGTTAAGGTATAGCGGTGCAGAGCCAGCGGTCGTTCTGTAGGCAAACATCAGAGCCTTGAATTGGATGCGAGCAGCTACTGGCAGCCAATGCAGACTGATGAAGAGAGGAGTGACGTGCGCTCTCTTCGGTTCGTTGAAGAGCAGTCTTGCTGCAGCATTCTGGATCAGTTGTAGAGGCTTGACAGTGCATGCTGGAAGGCCAGCCAAGAGAGCATTACAGTAGTCCAATCTGGATAGAACAAGAGCTTGGACAAGAATTTGTGTGGAATGCTCCGATAGGAAGGGTCTAATCTTCCTGATGTTGTACAAATCTGCAGGACCGGGCCGTTGTCGCAACATGATCTGTGAAGCTTAAACAATCATCCATCACCACTCCAAGGTTCCTGGCTGTCCTGGAAGCAGTAATGGTTGACGACCCAAGTTGAATTGAAAGGTTATGATGAAGTGTTGGGTTGGCACCGATCACAAGCAGTTCTGTTTTTGCGAGGTTGAGTTGAAGATGGTGGTCCTTCATCCAGGCAGAAATGGCTGTCAGGCAGGCTGCGATGCGACCAGCAACCGTCGAATCATCTGGTTGGAATGAGAGGTAGAGTTGTGTGTCTTCAGCATAACAGTGATAGGAGAAACCATGATCCTGAATGACAGATCCTAGTGATGACATGTAGATGGAGAAGAGAAGTGGTCCAAGTACAGAGCCCTGAAATTTGACCCTTGAGGGAGACCCATCTCATTGTTTCGTAAAGCTGATGATCTAAACCAATTTATTGGCTGCTGAGAGAAACTAAACAAATTCAATTTATGTAGGAGAATTTCATGATTCACCGCATGCCTTTTTGAGGTCTAAAAACACTGCACCTACCACATTACCATTATCTAAAGCTCCCTTAATAAATTCTGTGAGAAAGCAGTTTGCCATTTCTGTCGAATACTTGGGCCTAAAACCAATCTGTTTAGAGTGAAGTAGGTCGTGTTTTTCTAGATAAGTTTTTCCCTGTTCCCAACATGAAAGGCATTACACAAGGGCAGCCAGTTAACGTCTGGATCTGCACAAGTGAATCATCAGACTAGGTAAGCAAGCAAGAACAATAGCAAAAAATGGCAGATGGAGCAATAATAACTGACATGATCCAAGATATCATGATATTTTTAGTGATATTTGTAAATTGTCTTTCTAAATGTTTCGTTAGCATGTTGCTAATGTACTGTTAAATGTGGTTAAAGTTACCATCGTTTCTTACTGTATTCACGGAGACAAGAGCTGTCGCTATTTTCATTTTTAAACACTTGCAGTCTGTATATTCATAAACACAACTTCATCTTTATAAATCTCTCCAACAGTGTAGCATTAGCCGTTAGCCACGGAGAATAGCCTCAAACTCATGCAGAATCAATGTAAACAATATAACAGTATACAATACTCACATAATCCGACGCATGCATGACGAACACTTTGTAAAGATCCATTTGAGGGTTATATTAGCTGTGTAAACTTTGTTTATGCACTGTTCAAGGCAAGCGCGAGCTCCGTGGGCGTGGAGCACTTGAATTAAAGGGCCAGTAGCCCTGAATCGGCTCATTTATAATGATGCCCCAAAATAGGCAGTTAAAAAAAATGAATTTGAAAAAATCTATGGGGTATTTTGAGCTGAAACTTCACAGACACATTCAGGGGACACCTTAGACTTATATTACATCTTTTTTTTAAAAGTTCTAGGGCACATTTAAGATTTTATTGGTCATGTCAATCACAGCACTGATTACCTACACCAAACACTGATCCCTAAACCTACCTGTCACTAGCTGCATTTCCATTACAGATTTGCACAAAACTTTTGCTATATTTTCTAAATATCTATAAAAACTATTGCGAAATGAATTAACCGATGTTATGCAACTAAAACGTATTTTTTTTCCCCTCTCACGAATCATTCCAAAAATCATGGCAACGGCTGTTGGTAGGTTTATGTATATTCCAGCCACTGCATTAGCCATTATTTTTAATCAAAGGAGACATATGCAAGCATTTATTGTAAGGAAAGCCCCTTATATTTGGGAGCGGCCATGTATCAGGTGTTTCTCCCTCCTATCTGCTTCGAGGTCTTGATAAACTCAAACTATAGCATTTCTTTGTTGTTTAGAATCCAGTAGTCCCATAATACTTTTGTCTTTTATGAGTTTAATGAAGAACTCTCGTCTTCTGTCCAAACACACCATGCCATCTTTAAAGAATGATCCACTTTTACATAAGGCAGGTGCCTGAAATACCACCTCACGTCAGTCAGTCAGTGTAAAAACTTTTTTGCAATATATGGTTTTGCGAAATTTACGCGTTTCCATTTAGCGTATTTTCAATTTGCGCAATTTACAGGGTAATGGAAACGCGGCTACTGTAACCAATGAAATTACCTGCAGGTTGGGATTTCTGGTAAAATGGTTTAGTGGGGAGTCACAAGGTGACGTATTGGGCACGGGCCTGGCTTCTGACGTCACACTTGGATGTGGGTGGGGTTGGATGTCCACCGCAGGCTGCACTTTTTTCATTACTCTCTTCACTGAGGCGTGCACATCTTAAACAAGCCTATTTCATAGAAGGAGGTAAAAAAGAGGCAAAAAAGTATGATCTAAGAGCTGTATGTTAGGGGTGTGACAACGATACACTTAGCTCACAAGACAAGACAATATACGATATTGGGTTCACGAGAAATGAGATGGGACGATATTTTTAAGTAACACGGGGCCTCATTTATCAAACGTAAAAACGAGCGTAGATCCAGGCGCAGATATCATCTTACGACAGGGTTCACTTGTGATTCATCAAACATTTGTATGCTGGCAATCCTATCGTATGAATGATCATACATTGATAAATGTGGCTGCTAAAAACAATTGTCATTTAAATATCGCGCCCCTAAAAATTCACAGTTTAGGAGCCTCAGAGAATTTTACGTTAAGAGTTTACGACACAGAGAAACATAACCTGGCCAAGAAGAGGAAGTACGTCATGAAAGTAAAATTTATTTTACACCAAAAATCTTGTAATTGCAAACAATTACATTAATTTATATGTATATTTAATACTGGTAAATAAAACATTCATAGGCTTATTGGAGTTCCCTCCACAACAAACCCTTTAACAAACTTTAACGGTATTCAGAACACAACAAGAATGAAAAAGAAGTTATAAAATTATATATTAAACTATAAAATAAAACATAAATTAGTCATACACTCTAAAAAAAAAAAAAAAAAAGGTGATGTATAGCACTAAAAGTGGTTCTTGGCTCGTAATCAGGGGAACCACTTTTGGTGCTATGTAGCAGCATATCTTTAAAGGTGCCGTAGAACGTCTTTTCAAAAGATGTAATATAAGTCTAAGGTGTCCCCTGAATGTGTCTGTGAAGTTGCAGCTCAAAATACCCCATAGATTTTTTTTAATTAATTTTTTTAACTGCCTATTTTGGGGCATCATTAACTATGCACCGATTCAGGCTGCAGCCCCTTTAAATCTCTCGCTCCCTGCCCTCCTGAGCTCTCGACTATAAGTGCAGTTATACAGTGCATAAACAAAGTTCACACAGCTAATATAACCCTCAAATGGATCTTTACAAGATGTTCGTCATTCATACTGCATGCATGCGTCGGATTATGTGACTATTGTATTTATTTGGATGTTTACATTTGATTCTGAATGAGTTTGATAGTGCTCTGGGGCTAAAGCTAACATTACACACTGTTGGAGAGATTTATAAAGATGAAGTTGTGTTTATGAATTATACAGACTGCAAGTGTTTAATAATGAAAATAGTGACGGCTCTTGTCTCCGTGAATACAGTAAGAAACGATGGTAACTTTAACCACATTTAACAGTACTTAGCAACATGCTAACGAAACATTTAGAAAGACAATTTACAAATATCACTAAAAATATCATGATATCATGAATCATGTCAGTTATTATCGCTCCATCTGCCATTTTTCGCTATTGTTCTTGCTTGCTTACCTAGTCTGATGATTCAGCTGTGCACATCCAGACGTTAATACTGCCTTTCCTTGTCTAATGCCTTGAACATAGGCTGGCATATGCAAATATTGGGGGCGTACATATTAATGATCCCGACTGTTGCGTAACAGTCGGTGTTATGTTGAGATTCGCCTGTTTCTTCGAGGTCTTTTAAACAAATGAGATTTATATAAGAAGGAGGAAACAATGGAGTTTGAGACTCACTGTATGTCTTTTCCATGTACTGAACTCTTGTTATTCAACTATGCCAAGATAAATTCAATTTTTGATTCTAGGGCACCTTTAAAGGTGCTTTACAGCATCTTTGTCAAATGGTGCTATGTAGAACCCATAAGAGGAGCCATATTGCATTTTATTTCTTCAACAATAATGGTTCTAAACAGCACCAACAGTGGTTCTTTGGCTCGTAAAGAACTTTAAAGGGGCTTAACAGGTTCTTTGTATGGTAGCGGTGCTATATAGCACCTCAGTCATCCCAAAGAATCGCTGAAGAACCACCAAAGCACCAAGATTTGGTGCTATACAGAACTTAAAGTTGTTCCCCTATGATTACGAGCCAAAGAACCACTTTTAGTACTATATAGCACCATTTTTTAGAGTGTAGCCATTCATTATAAACAACATAAGTCAAGTCAAAATGAAATGTTTTAGGCTAAAGCGAAACTGATGGGCTCACCTCTCTCATTTGGAAAGAATCAAAATATGTTTCTATATTTGCATGTAACATTTTGGTTGCTAAATTATTATTCATTATGTAAAACAACTAAGGCTTTGTACTTCACCCAATATCCACGTAAAACGGCATCCTTCACTTGCACAAAAATGTATGTGGTTGAGCTGATTTACAGAGGACCATTTAATTTGAGCAGTGTAACTTTTATGTTTGGTTGAATGACTGCAATTTAGTTTGATGATGAATGGCTCAAATGTCAAGTTAAAAAAGCTAGAACTGATGTGTGCGCGAGGCACCTGCGCGATCACTTGGATTTAATAAAATAAAGATATTAATTCGGACCATGTGACGTCACAGTGCACCATTTTTGTGCTCGGTCACAGCTGCGCAATCTGTTTCAGTCTATGGTCCCAGAAGCTACAACTACTAGAGGAAGATCAACGAAACACTCCCAGAAGGTTCATAACAAGGTTACAATATGCCTGAGATATGTTGTGCAGTTAGCTGTAATTTGTGTGTTTATTGTCTTCACGTTTCATCAATCAGTACGTTTCTGCATTTAATCAGCAGCTGCTAGAGCGAATAACAGAATTACTTCTACGAAACCATTTTGGACATTCTGCGAGAGAGCGCCCTCTGGCTTCCAGTATGAATGAGACAAACACTATATTGTCAAAAGTATTGGGACACCCCTCCAAATCATTGAATTCAGGCGTTCCAATCACTTCCATGGCCACAGGTGTATAAAAATCAAGCACCAAGGCATACAGACTGCTTCTACAAACATTTGTGAAAGAATGGGTCACTCTCGGGTGCTCAGTGAATTCAAGCGTATTCACTGAGCTCCCGGATATTACACAAGAGTGAGTGCTTCATAACGTTTAGATCGCCTCATTTTAGTTTATAATAAAATGACAAGTTTAGAGACTATCTTGTCTCTTTGAATTTAATTCAAGATTTATTCACATTTTCATCTATTATTCTCACTCTTGCCCGAAAAAAAGTGCGGGGGGCGAATTAACGTTTTATTAAAAGTGCGGGGGACACCCAGTACCCCAGTACCCCAATAAATCAATCTAATATGATTTTCAACACTGATAATAATCATAAATGTTTCTTGATCATCAAATCATCATATTAGAATGATTTCTGAAGGATCATGTGACACTGAAGACTGGAGTAATGATGCTGAAAATTCAGCTTTGATCACAGATATATTATACATTTTACAATATATTCACATAGAAAACAGCTATTTTCATTTGTAATATTATTTCACAATATTACTGTTTTTACTGAATTTTTGATTAAATAAATTGAATTGTTTCTCAACATTCTCAGTACCTATCAAACTTTTAATAGGTTCTGTATTTATTTTCTGCCTTATTCTGTGATCATTTGTTTTTGTATAAACTCCATGAGGACTTAATGCACAAGTGTTTGTAGTACATAAACCAATCATAAAATTGTCGTAAAATATAGGGAAAAATAGTAGATATTGATTATTTTCAGCAGTGTATTTGATTTCTTAATAAAAGCTAATTGAATTCAAATTAGAAACAAAAAGAGATGAGATTAAAAAAAAACAATCTATAGGCTTTAAAAATTTATAACAACTTTGTTTTAAGATCACTTAAATTAATCTTCACATAAACTATAAATTGAATATAGATTAATCCTTATTCAAGTTACAAATGGTAATCAGTGAAGAGCAGTGACTAACGGTGACTATGCGACTGTGCCACAAAATAAAGACATATGAGTGAGTAGATGATTTATAAAGAAATCTTACAGAGGAATATGGCAGATTAATTGGTTTTCTTTGTACTTGTAATATCAGGGAGGCAAATTCATTGGGGGTGAAAAAGGTGACAAAGATGTAACCCACAATTTCAATTTTCTCACCCCACATTATACACAACACCATAAAATGAGTTTGGATCCACATTAGTTTCATATATTTTGTTTGTTTTAATATTTCAAATAATTTATCTTACAGAATAAATAAATAAGACCTGAATTAGCATGAGATCTTCAGGTATCCAGGTTGACGCCTGGATTTCAATAACATTTAAATGTTGCAGGCCATTTATGCAACTCTTCAGGGCAAAATGAATGAAATGAAAGCTCATATTTATAAGTTTTGAAACATCTCACAATGTCATGCAGTATGAGGTACTGATGTCATAATACATATTACATATTTTCCTGTATAGTTTTCAGTAGAGTGCTTTACATTTATTACATCATTCTGAGAGCTGAATCATCTGTTTCCGCTGCTAGAGAAAGCAAGATAGCTTTTGGACTATTCTCAAACAGGGCAGCTCTGTTCTGTGTCTGCCCCTTCTTTACCCAGTGTCCGTAAATCTTGAACGCACAGGCATCGATGAGCTTGCGAATAGGTTTTACTGCATAGGGGTCGCTCTTGATCACTTCTTTGGTAACTGGCTTGGCACGTCGATAATTGCAGTAAATGCGCATCGTTGCCAGAACTGTCATGCAGATTACCTGAAAAACACATGTGACTGAAATTAACCTGCATGGATTTCCAAGGGGATTGTTTGCCTTCATAAGGGCAAATTCTTACATTTAATCAATCAGTTTGATTAGAAAATTAAGACAGCTGTTACCAGTCAAATGAAATCAGTATCAACAAAATCCATCTTTGCACTGCAGAGGCATGTATTTACACAGACAAATGCATAAGTAATGTTATGAGATTAATGATTTATGAATATAGAAACATGAAATGATTTGGGGGAAAACAAAATTATAGTCTGCTTTTAAAAACTAAAACCACCATTAGGGAGTCATTGAATTATTCAATCAACCATTTTGTTCATAATGGCTGATTCATTCAGGAATGATCCAAGTGACTATGACTATGCATCCTTAATTGCATACAATCCTACATAGTAGGCAAAAACAGTATGTGACAAAAAAAAGCATGTCCAAATTCACAGTACTCATAAAAAAGTCCCAGGAATACCTTAAAACAATGGCCGGTAACATGCATACTGTATGCCTATCTGAGTATGATATAACCATGCTTATTAGCAAATAATCAGAGTAATAAAAACTGCATGTAAACTGGAGGGAAGAGTTCTGCTCATGTCATGTAAACATCTTACTGTGATTAAGACCTTATTCTGATTATGAGAAATAATCGCATTATTGGTGCACATATAAACCAAGTCATTGGGTCACTGAATTGTTCACTCAACTGATTTGTTCAGAAACGCAGATTTGTTCATTAATGAAACACATGCGGACATGAACAGCGGTTCTCCTCTGTGGTGTTTATAACTATTTTCAGTGGTGAAATGGAGCAAAAACAGACAAAATTGAGTTTAAATGTAATTCACTAAACGTTAACTTCGTGTTTATTGAACTGTTGTATAAAATCAATATCATAGTTGCAATTGTGCATATATTCAAGAAAAATTATGTGAGATATAACATGTTATAAATAGCTTTAGTCGACCCTGATATATTTATTTATAATTTATTATATTTTAATACATCATTCATTATTATCATTTTTAGTTTTACTAATGTGACTGTCTAATAATGCTGTGAAGTGTTTTCCTATAAATATATGCAAGATAAATCAACAATTAGAATAATTAATAAATCAATTATTACAGAGCCCACCTTGAACTTCCTGTACGGACTGAAATGTCGCACCTCTGCAACCACATACTGCTGGAAGAAAGGGTGGTTTAAGGCATCTGTGGCAGTGTAACGTGTCTCTCGGGATTCACCACCAACAACCTGGAGATCTGAAAGATTAAACAGCCCATGAACACCACAGGTTAGTAGATCTGTTGTAGGCTTGGTAAGCTAAACGAGACTGTTCCACTATTTCGAATATTCCCAGGTCTGCACCAGACGCACCAGGTCTTTGACAGTGTCTGAACGGTCATCCCACTCCGGAGAGGTGAACTCGTAACTTCCTGCTAGGATCATGCGCAGCATTAGCATCTGCTTCCTGTGCCAGAAGGGAGGGGAACCTGCAAGAAGGGTGTACATGATCACCCCTGCACTCCAGCTGAAAAAGACAAGAAACGGTGTGCGGTCATTTTTCTCGATTCAGTCCAACCTAAAAGTATAATGTAAATTGGTTTCATTAACTTGTCATTGGCCATGCTGTGAAAAGCACATATGAAGGTCTACTCACAGATCAACGGCGGTCCCGTAACCTTGGTGGTGAGGATCCATAGAGCACTCGATAATCTCTGGGGCTAGATATCCTGGCGTTCCACATACCTCTGTGAGTGACGACACAAGATCAAAGAAGCTCTAATGAAACACGTGTGCCTGTTATTTAATACTGCATGCATTATGTGTGTACAGTTTTCAGTTTAACATCATGTTAGGTTCTTATTTCACCCAAAAATAAAATAAAATAAAATAAGAAGTTTTATTTTATTCTCATTGTTGTAATAGATTAATGAAAAACATTTGGTCCACACACAATGTTTTTTTTTTTTTTTTAAATCAGAATAAATGCAGGTAGTAAAAATATAAAAAATTTCAAAATGTATATAAAAATTATTTAAATAATAAATTGTATATTATTATAATTTAATATAATGACAAATAATAAATATATGATTACATTATAGATTTTTTGATATTTTATAAGATTCTATTATATATTATTCATTAAAAGATATATATTATATCATATAATGATTTAGAATATGCAGTGCATGCATAATTATTACGCAAGTTGATTTTCTGATCATATTTATTTTACCAATTCCAAACCTCATCAATCCTCATAACTACTATTAACTATGTATTTAATCATTTATTAGTGATATATAATTGTTCATGAAGGCTCGGAGTGAAAAAAAAAAACTTATATTCAGGTGTGCATAATTATTAAGCAGGTTTTCTTTTACAGCCAAAAAAAGGGATTTAACTTTCCCATTGAGAATGGGCTGCAAATTTTGATCTAAAGTATCCAGATAGAAATTTCTTGGCCATTCGCAATGGGAAAGTGCCCAGGCAACATTGCTCAAAAAGTTGCCCCGTGTATCATCACCTTTAGTCATGTATGAAACACACATTTATGTAATTGATGGGTCATTCTTAGAGCAGAGGCAACTACTCTGTTCCTGGTTAAAGGTCAGAGGCCACACCAAATAGCAAACAGCTCCTCCAGTTCCACTAACATGTAAACCTCTCATATAAGGATAGTATGAAACCCGAATCCAAAAGCTGCACAAACCTGACAACTACTGACCAGAAAATGCAGTGGCATCTCTCTCTCTCTCTCTCTCTCTCTCTCTGTCTCTCTTTGTCCCTCTTTAGACAAATGACAACTAGCTAAAGGTGGCAAATTTGACGTTTCATCACAATATGATCTGATATTATAGACTGTATCATGATATGATATTTCCAGATGCCTTAAAACATGCCCTGACATGATTACTGTCCAATTAGATTCAGGTGGCTGTGATCAGTGTTGAGTGCAATTCAGTAATTAATTACTGTAATTTAATTACTTTTCCCTTGAAAAAGTAAAGTAAGGGATTACTCTTAGGGTACGTTTATACGACAACGATGTACTAAAAACTGAAAAGTTTTTTCTTTGTACAGATGACAACGTTATCAAAACTATCCCGTTCACACGGATCCGTGCAAATGATTAAAAACACGGTATTTTGCCTGCCAGACAAGTAGTTGCTGATGTCACTTTGTAAAGAAAGATTATCTAACCCTTTGGTCTTCTTCGGTCAAAAATGACAGATTTTTTTTTTTTTTTGCTTCATCGGAATGGATGGTGACTTGGTGACTTTTGTTACATTAGCTATGTGAACACAAAAACTATCATGGACATGATTTGGATATAATAAAGGGATGTAAAAAATAGTCACACTTGGCTTCTTCACAGTCAAAAATGACCGACATAGGAAATGAATGGGAAATATGAAAAAATGTGAAAACTCAGAGAATCTTTTGGTGGTACAAACTACAAACTGCTTCTCTGTGTTCAGGTTTGACTGTAGTAAAATGAATGCAAAAACTGACACTTCAAACAAAAAAATCTAAACCTTGACAAAAAGTAGTCTGAGAGATATACTTTGTATTTATACTGATTTATAAGTATAAATCCAAATCTTAATAAAAAAGTTATGTCTAAAAACCACTATATAATTTATAAGCCACTTCATATAGAACTATACCGGCATCTAGTGGTTACACCATGGCATTACATAAGTTTTTCTTTTTTTACTGCCACCAGATGGCACTAATCTACCTTCAAAAATTTGGATTTTAAATGCCTTTAAATGCTCTTTTTTTAACATGGAAATCTGCTTTAATTGAAAAATTATTTTGAAATATATTAGAAACAAATGTGGATTATTTTCAATGGGGAAAAATAGCTAATAAAAAAATGCATAGTATCATAAAATACCCTCAAAATTTTAAACAATAATAAAAATATATATATATATTTAACAAAAATATATTACATTGGTTTTCCTAAAAAATTTCAAGGCTTCGGTCACTTTTGACCACAAAGGAGCCGAGTGTGACCCCTAAACAAAGAGGACCAGAGGACAACAGTGGATTTAATGTCTAATGTTAAAATGCATGTTTTTAATGTAATCTTCTCCCTTTAAATACTTTGGTCAGTTCAATAATAATTCATGCAATTTTATATAATTTATTGAAAGAATTTAAAAGAGCAGCTTCATGTCTATCCTTGTATTGTTAAAGTGGCCGAGGATGATATGGGATTTAGAAAGTAATTAGTAATAGGTAATGCAGACAGTACTTTTTAGAGAGAGTAATTAGTACACTAATCTAATTACACTGTTGAAGATGTAATTAGTAGCTAGTAATTAATTAAGTTTTTTATAGTAACTTACCAAACACTGCCTGTGATCAATACACTGATGTTATGTGCCTATGCTCCACAATCAGATACACTTTTATTAACTAGCAAATCCAACCAAAATACAAACATTTAATTGAGCTCCTTGACATTTGCAAATCCCATATCCCAATTGGGACATCAACAACAAAAAGTAAACTTTATTTTTTTCAAATATTATAGAAAAAATGTATCTTTTTATAACAGACAAACAAGTGTTCTTGTGGCCTGTTGTGAGGTTCTTTGAGACATTGTGTGCAGATTGTGTGCATCTTAAAAATATAGTTTTTTACATGTTGCATCAGTATTATACATTCAAGTCATTTGATGGATGCATCGATTCATATCGATGTGTCATTACATCCCTATACTCTCTCTATGTATCATCATCATCATCTAGACAGAGGAAGACATGATTTACCGTGGAGTTTTTGTCCTGGTGTAATCTGCACAGCAAAGCCAAAATCAGTGAGTTTGATGCTCATATTGTCATCCAGAAGGATGTTCTCCGGCTTTAGATCTCTGTGCACAATGTTCTGAGAGTGAAGGAACTGAACCACCTCCAACAGGGAGCGCATGATCTTCCTGCAAAAATGAAAACAGAGACAAGACAAAAAAACAAGACTTCATATTCTCATTACCATAATTAATCTCTCAAAGGTGATTTATTAGATAAAAAAAAAATTCTCCAGTAATATTGTTCATCAGTTGTCTGTCTCTTGTGGCCACTGGCATAACTTTGTTGAGTTTCTAATACTAAGCTATATCAAAAAGCGGCAGTTTTTTTACACTACGTGCACTTACATGTACTTACAGTGTACTTACCGAAGACAGTACTGGGTAATATAAGGTAACTATGGGTGAAGGTTAGGTTTATGGGTAGGTTCAGGTTTAATACCTAGTTATTACCCAGTTATTGCAATTACTATAATAAGTACATAGTATGTACATGGGGAACAGGACTGTAAAATAAAGTGCTACCAACAACTTTTAACAGAAGAATTAAAGGGTTAGTTCAGGTTTCATTACAAACATCTTCATTTGTTTTTTAGATAAACAAAAAGATCAACGAAAGTCTTATTATGGATTTGGAACGACATGAGGAAGAGTAAATGATGGCAGGATTTTCAACCCTTTAATGTAAGTGATTTAATAAAATTATTCACTTCTATTGTAATTGCCTTACCTTAACCTTGATTTTAGCTGTTTGTAAAGAAAACGAGGGATGAGGCGACTTTTTTTTTTTTTTGTGGTAATCAATGCAACCAATGCTGTTGATTAAGTACAGTAACCTGTATTGAACCTGTATTAAATCATCATAAATTAAAGGAAGTACAATGAATAATTTCATTATGTACAATAACACTTTAAATAATTTTTTTCTGTATTGAGAATAAGATATTTCTACATTAAAGTAATGAGATTTGAGGAGGCAATGTGACAAAGTTGTCATAAAAAATAATGTCACAATGCCAAACAATCGTAACGATCATAAATTTGGCCTCAGTTTTTTTTTTTTTACTTTGATTTTGCGATGCAATATGACCTGCACATGTTCTTGACAGGTTTCATGTGATTCATTATAAATTATACTAACCTTGTCTCTTTTTCACTGAGCGTAACCTTCTCAGTTAGATAATCGAAAAGCTCTCCTTTCTTCATCCTGTGAGAACAATATTTATTATGCATTTCGCTACTTTTCAAACAGCATCATAATTAAATGTGAAATTATATAGCATAAATGTTAATATTATATAGCATAATATATGAAGAGTTTGGTTCCAAAACGCAATAACTCCATTTTGATTAATTTGAGTAAAAATGTGTTTTCTTTACCAAGAAAGTGGCAAGATAAAAACCACTATTTTCTGTTTCAAACTTTCACATAGCATCTTTTGGTTATAAAAAAATTAAAAATTCAAATCTACATTTTGATTTTTAAAAAGTTTATTATAAAAACGTATTATTTTTTTCCCAAAATGCAATAAATCCATGACACTTTTTTTTTTCAAAATGCAATTAATCCATCAATATAAAAGTTATTTTTCAAATTGAAAATACACAACAAAGTAAGTTGATTCATATACATGACAGAGTTTAAACTTTGCCAATATTTATCTTATATACAGGCATTTTACTAAAAATACATTCAGCCGTCACTCCCAAAATGAATCTTGTTAATGTTATAAATTATTTGTCATTACCGATTAAAGAGTATCTGGCCACCGCACGGTTAAATAAACACATTTGCCGAGTACATTGGGTATTAAAAACGGCTTTTAAAAAAAGCCTTCAATGTTTACAGTGGGTGGAATGGAGCGCTGTGATTGGTTGAGCGGATATATCGCGTTCTGCAGAGAAGGGAGACTGGCGTTTGTCGCGTTTTGGAAAGAAAGGGAGAAAACATGACAGAATAACACGACGGATATCGCATTTTGCGCAAAATTAATAAATGACTTTCAATACCGACCAGATACAATACTGATTTTGGCGAAACTCAATTTTTTGAAAATGGCGTTTATCGCGTTTGGAACCAAACTCTTCATATATATATATATATATATATATATATATATATATATATATATATATATATATATAATAAAAGTATGAAATCAATACTTACAGGTCAAACACCAAGAAGAAGAAAGCTTTAGTTTCAAAGGAATCCTTCAACTGAACTGGAGAAGCGAGAAATCATATAAGACTCTCTAAATACACTTGATCTCAACATGATGCTGGTACATTTCATGCTTTAAAGCTGCTATTCCATCATCCTGGACACTTACTGATGTTTTCTTGCCCGCACACTTCTTGAGGATGTCGATCTCCTTTGTCGTGGCATTTCTGATCTCCTCGATCTCCTCAGGGCTCATCTTATCTGATGGCGTGATGTCTATGATTTTGACGGCATATTCCTGAGTGGTGCGCTTATGGATGCAGCGTCGAACCACACTGCTTACCCCTCTGCAACACAAACACAATCAAATATGAGAAATACTATTCTCAGTATAGACTTCTGAAGAGAATACTACATTGTAGAGTATATAACACATGGTCCAATGAAGTGCCATGAAATATCAATTGTACAGAATCTTTGCTGAAAACCTGTCAGCACCTGTTAGTGGGTGGATATATTAGGCAGCAAGTGAACATTTAGTCCTCAAAGTTGATGTTAGAAGCAGGAAAAATGGGCAAGCGTAAGGATTTGAGCGAGTTTGACAAGGACCAAATTGTGATGCTAGACGACTGGGTCAGAGCATCTCCAAACTGCAGCTCTTGTGGGGTGTTCCCGGTCTGTAGTGGTCAGTATCAATCAAAAGTGCTCCAAAGAAGGAACAGTGGTGAACCGGCGACAGGGTCATGGGTGGCCGAGGCTCATTTATGCACATGTGGAGCGAAAGCTGGACCATGTGGTCTGATCCAACAGACGAGATACTGTAGATCAAACTGCTCAAGAAGTTAATGCTGGTTACATGTCTTTAATTCAAGAAGTGTTAGATATCTTAATGTCATTTTAGATTCTTGTTCTTATGAAACTTTTTAATCTTCATTTTTTTAAGGCCCTATATGGTTCAATCTCATAGATATTGGGATGTCAATGTGGTAACGTGTAGTTATGATACTGCGTATTTGAACCTTTGGTAGCTTCAGAAGCTGTTAAAATTCTTCTTCCAAATATCCCTAAAACTGATTGAAATATATATTCTATAAATACACTTTTGAGAGCCAGTTAATGTGCCTCAACTTAACCTGAACCATTTTCAGTGTTTTTGTGGTATTCAGAGAGTTGTTTTATGCAATTCTTTTGATAGAGGTAAACAAAATACACATTCATTATTTGTTCTTCAGACATTCCTCTTTAAATGCAACAAGTATCAGCTGTGTGCAAAGTGACCCACATTTGGTTTTCGATCACTGAAAATGGGTAAAATTCAACAATTTGAACGTGGAGCTGCTTTGAGATCCCCAGATCTATGGGACTGAACTATACAGGGCCTTGGAAATTAAGATTTCAAAGGGAAAGTTTATTAAGAATGAGAATCTAGAAGGATATTAAGATATCTTGAATAATCTTTTAGAGTAACAGGCATGCAAACTTTGGAAAAGGAATATTTATGGCACTCGGGTATGTTCTACACAATTGAGTTGACAGAGATTCATTTCTAGCTTCAACATTATTTGTTCTTCAGATATTCCTCTTTAAAAGAAAAAAGTATCAGCTGTATGCAAAGTGACCCATATTGGTTTTCGACCACTGAAAATGTGAACAATTTACCAATTTTCTCTTGGATCCCCATATCTCTGGGATTGAACCATTGAGGGCCTTTAAAATGAAGATACCAAAAGGAAAGTTTAAGAACTAGAATCTAAAAGGATATTAAGATACCTTTAAAGGGTTAGTTCACCCAAAAATGAAAATTATGTCATTAATTACTCATGTCATTCCAAACCCGTAAGACCTCCGTTCATCTTCAGAACACAGTTTAAGATATTTTAGATTTAGTCCGAGAGCTTTCTGTCCCTCCATTGAAAATGTATGTACGGTATACTGTCCATGTCCAGAAAGGTAATAAAAACATCATCAAAGTAGTCCATGTGACATCAGTGGGTTAGTTAGAAGTTTTTGAAGCATCGAAAATACATTTTTGGTCCAAAAATAACAAATCGACTTTATTCAGCATTGTCTTCTCTTCCGGAATCCTTTCCTTTGAATTGATTCCATTGAATTGATTCCATTGAATCTTTTCATCTGTCGGCGTCGGTAATGCACTTTTACGTCGCCGTGGTTGTTTCTGGCGATTAGGACATCCGCGACATTTTGAAGCATTGAAAATACATTTTGGTCCAAAAATAACAAAAACTATGACTTTATTCAGCATTGTCTTCTCTTCCGGGTCTGTTGTCAATTCGCGTTCACAACTCCGCTTCTTCTTCTTCTTTCCTGTTTTACGGCGGTTGGCATCCAGCTTATTGGTGCATTACCGCCCCCTTCTGCTCTGGAGTGTGGTTCACGACTCCGCAGTGACGCTGCTGATGTAAGACGCTGCTGACGTGTTATCTGGTGCGCCCGAGCTTCGTTTACAGTCTGAGGGAGACGCACGCTGTATTCAAGCTATTCTACATTGTTTATTTTGGTATTGCTATTTTTTTAAAATGGTGCGTAAGTGTGCATGTCGCGGATGTCCTAATCGCCGAAAACAACCACGGCGACGTAAAATGCATTGCCAACGCCAACAGATGAAAGGATTCAATGGAATCAATTCAAATGGAATCAGTTCAATGGAATCAATTCAATGGAATCAATTCAATGGAAAGGATTCCGGAAGAGAAGACAATGCTGAATAAAGTCGTAGTTTTTGTTATTTTTGGACCAAAATGTATTTTCGATGCTTCAACAAATTCTAACTAACCCACTGATGTCACATGGACTACTTTGATGATGTTTTTATTACCTTTCTGGACATGGACAGTCTACCGTACATACATTTTCAATGGAGGGACAGAAAGCTCTCGGACTAAATCTAAAATATCTTAACTGTGTTCTGAAGATGAACGGAGGTCTACGGGTTTGGAACGACATGAGGGTGGTCATTAATGACATCATTTTCATTTTTGGGTGAACTAACCCTTTAATACTTCTTGAGTTACAGGCATGTAAACTTGAGGAAAAAGCACAAGAAGTGCTTTTTGCCATTTTTGAACAGTCACCGTTGGCATATAATGAAACAAAGATTGCTAAAGTCAACATTTTTTACTAATAGACCTACCAATCTCTGTGTACAAATAAAATAATGATGCTGCCATCTTTCTAAACTCATTTTACACCCCTCTAATTTCGCTCCAATCTCAGGTGAAAATGGTTAATATGTAATTTCATTTTTCCAGGAGCTCATTGCTTCTACCTTCAGTTAAACTGCTAACAGTGATCGTAAATTAATTGCCTAAATTATTACTTTATTAGCTAACTGCATTCTTTAAATTGTGATGTTGACATGCATTCTCTGTAAAGCTGCTTTGAAATGATATGTATCGTGAAAAGCGCTATACAAATAAATGTGAATTGAATTGAATTGAATTGAAAATGGTCATTTTGGCCCCCCTGTACAAAATAGATTACTCAGTAAATATACATCTGTGACATTTAATATTTTGGCTTTCATCACTATTTAAGTGATTATTAGTGATTATTCTAGCTCCCTTGCTTAGTTTCTCTAGTTATATTATCGTTAGTAGTTTTATCGTTAGCTGTTGTTCTTATCTTGGTTGTGTTGTCTTGTGTACTGTGAATCTTGTGTTGGTTCCTGCCCTGCTTCTCGTATCCTCCCTGGCCGCAGATTCTCTATGCCTGGCAGCTAGACCGGTGCCGCTTCAGTTACGGCTCCATGTTTCACACCTCTGGTTCCTTGAGCCGCTGCCTGATCTCCAGTATTGTCACTCCATCAGGTCTGCCTCTTCAGTTCTCCAGCCTAACATCACCTGCCTGTTCTCCTGTCGTGCGCCCTGTCCTGCTGTTTGGATTGTCTTCACGCCTCACCTTCCTCCTTGTGCCCAGTCTATTGTTGTCATTAAATATCACCCATTGCTCATTCTGCGTCTGGGTCCTCTCTCTAGCAGACTGTGTGACAGAATCTTCAGTTTTAAAAAAAACACGCCCAAGATGGTGCGCTACAAATTTCACGTCCCTCTAGTTGTATTTGCTGTTCGTCGATTTTCATGTGAAACTAACAAGTTTGACATTGATATAAAAAAGTCAACAAATCTCATTCTCATTAGCATCAAGTGAAAATAATAATGTTTATTATGTAAATGGCGGTGAATATGACCGGGACATCTTCCCTAAAATATGTGTACAATATGACAGTACCTTCCAAGGATCTCCTTTGGATCATACTTCTGATAGAAGTCCTGCGCTCCAGCCCAGTCAGGGATTTCATCTTCTTTGGTCATTATTATAACCTCACCTGTAAGAAAACTGGGTTATTACAAGCCTACAGCACACCAACTAGGTCATGTTAACATCTGCTAAAGTCAGGATATATAATAATACAAATAAAACTATAGGTATAGTGATCAGAGAGTGCTTTGAAATATACAAGTGTAAATGATTACCATATTGTATTTACATGGTAATACCATGGCGCAAAAAACAACCTATTACATTACATGGTACTTTTCTGTTCAGCAATTGTGGTTTGTTTTCTGCAGTAATGCCATGTTGTTGTTGTTTTCTACACCATGGCAATACCATTTCTGACTAGTGCCGTGCCCTGTAAATACCATGGTTCATATAAGTGTACAGTGGTCACCCGGCTGCTTTATTTGTGTCTGCTGCTTTATTTCCCGAGTTACTGTAGTTTTTGACATTCAGCCCATTGATTTATGATGATCTGGTTGGCTCTTCGGTCCTGAACTCGCGGTGTTTACAGTCGCGCCAGCAGCAGCGGCTCCGCATCAATCTGCTGCAGCATCATGGACGGCGGCATGACGGAAACCTGCTTAGCGGATTACAGGCAAAACATTCACATACCTGCTAGAATATTATTCCCTTTGTGTAACAGTGTTCTTCTCCTTCAGCTCGTGCAGGCAGCGGTCAGTCCATGTTCCAGTCTTCCCTAACGAATATCCCGGTAGAGATATGACGGCTCTGCTGCTGCCTTCAACAACACAGCGCCGAAAGGGCAACTGTGAATGTCAAGATCCAAAAATAAAAGCCGTATTAAAGACAGGACAGTCCCATATCGTATTACCACTTATGGGTATACACTCCATATTAATAAGAAAACCAGTTCACACCTATAGTTCTGTATCAATTAATTAGAATGTAATGCGTAAAAGAGAAGTAATCCATTTATTTCTGATTCTTTTTTAATTATTTACTATCACATAAGATGATTAAATATATATTACACTTATTATTGAAGCTCAGGAGATGAATTTAGCATCTGTTAAATGCATACATTTCTGGATATTTAAATTAAGCATATGGTCATGCTATACATTTGAATGGATATTGTGAATTAACGTGCATTACGTAATCAGATTACTTTTTGATGTAACGACTAAAGTAACGCATTTATAAACGTACACAGAGTTACTTTAAAAAAAGGTAATGCACATTACATTTCAGTTTAATCTATTTGCTAAAACATATTTTAACCCTTTCATGCATGAATTATAATAACCTCAGTCAGGATTTTTTTTTCCTGTGTGTTTTTATTGCTCTTGGGGCAAGGAAAAAAAAGAATTTAAAATGATTGTTTTTTTGTTTTTTTTTCAAAGAGATTTCCAGATGTCCACTCGAGTGGACAGTATACGTTTATGGTTTAAACTGAAAAGATACTAGTAATAACACAGCAATATTGTGTGTATTTAACAAACCTATCAATAAGATTATATAAAATCATGTGAAAACTATGAAATATATACAAAAAATATATAAATGTGAAATATTGCAAACACAATTAAACTTCATACAAGTTCGGGTATCTTTGATGGAATCACATCCTTTATATTCTGATATCAGATTTCTACAACCTGTCAAGGTAAAACTGTGGAAACCCAATTCAGATGCTCCTCCAGTGTACCAGAGTATGTCCATTTACCCTTATTATAGCTGATCATTCTGATTATGTTCAAGATGGACACATTTCTAACATAGCTCTCTTCTGAGAAAACCTAGCAATCAGGTGTTTTCAATCTCCTCTGAAATGAGCAGTAATGCATTACATGTAACATGCATAATGTAATCAGATTACTTTTGATGTAAGGAGTAAAGTAACGCATTACAAGTAACGTGCATAACGTAATCATTACTTTTTGATGTGAGAAGTAAAGTAACATTACAAGTAACATGCATAATGTAATCAGATTACTTTTTGATGTAAGGAGTAAAGTAACATTACAAGTAACGTGCATAATGTAATCAGATTAGTTTTGATGTAAGGAATAAAGTAACGCATTACAAGTAACGTGCATAACGTAATCATTACTTTTTGATGTAAGGAGTAAAGTAACATACAAGTAATGTGCATAATGTAATCAGATTACTTTTTGATGCAAGGAGTAAAGTAACATTACAAGTAACGTGCATTACGTAATCAAATTACTTTGGATGTAAGGAGTAAAGTAACGCATTACAGGTAACGCGCATTATGTAAAACATTTTTGATCTAACAAGTAACAACATTACAAGTAACATGCATAACATAATCAGATTACTTTTTGATAATAAGGAGTAACGCACTACAAGTAACGTGCATAACTTAATCAAATTACTTTTGGATGTAAGGAGTAAAGTAACGCATTACAAGTAACGTGCATAACGTAATCATTACTTTTTGATGTAAGGAGTAAAGTAACACTACAAGTAACGCGTAACGTAATCAGATTACTTTTTGATGTAAGCAAGTACTATATAACCTGTAATGCTATACATTTGAATGGATATCGTGGGTAAAAAGATTAAATGCATGTAAATGTTTCTGATCCTTTTATTTGCAATTCACATAATTTGAATTAAACATTTTCAATAAGAACATATACTGACAAAGAATCCCCTGCAATACACATTGTGATCTCTTCAAACTCAGGCAAAAAAATCAGAACGCTGCAGTTATCTACACCAAATACATAAATACTATGTATCACATGTGTTACACAGCATTTCTCCTAAGATACTGCTTTTAATTTTCACACAGGCCCTAATATTTGATTGAGTTGCATTTTAAGAGGAAGCTTTTTCCAGAAGTAAGCAGATGGTATGGAATAGCTGTGTTCATGTCTCCAATCCAAACCTCATGACAGTCCTGGAGGAAGAAAAACAATAAATTTAATTACTTTACAACAATATAACCCATAAACATTACAGTGGCCTCTAAAAACACTAGGGGGGAAAAGAAGGAGCAAATGAATGTATGCAAGTTCACTACATAATCTACAGAATCTAGCAGAATGGTTTATGTTAATCTAGGTTTAGGTATTACTCATTTAGCTATTTTTCAGTATTTCTGACTGGAATAGATCAATGAAAAACTATAATTATATTTCTGTAATCACAATGTAATTAATGTTTTCAGAACTATTAATAATGTCATTAAAGTGAACAATGTTACTTCTGAAGTCAGGTTAGACGCCATATTGAATTTTACATATTGAATTTTATGAAACCAAGGCTGTGAGGGCACAACTGGTATGTTGTTATACAACAGAACATTAAATGCACTGTACTTCAATCCCTCACAGCCTCATTTTCATTCCTGTCAAAAATTAAATATGGCGCTACTCTTTAATGACCCACCAGATGGCGCCATTTATCAATTTACGCTGCAGAATTTACAAGCAGATAAGTGTAAATGCTGTTCAGTGAATTCATCGATAATAAATCAGTCAATAATTCTATAACTTTGTCAAATGTTATGCCCCTCACTAGTGTTGAGGGTAACGCATTAGAAGTAACAAGCAATACTTAATCAGATTTTTTTAATGTAATGAGTAGGCTAAAGTAATGCATTATTTTATAAATGTACACATTAATATTTATGCTACTTAAAAAAAAAAAGTAATGTACATTACTTTTCAGTTGAATCTATTTGCTTAAACATTTTAAACTATTAAATTTAAAAATCTCATCTTCATAGCAGTCACTTCACTTCACACTGCGAGCCCTAATGCTCAATTCTGATTTTTGCTCATCTGATGATTTTGTATAGTTGTTGACATTGTTGTTTTAAATGTGGCCAATATCAGATTTCCAGTGTGAACAGATCATGGTTCTGAAATGACCTGCATGTGCAAAAGAACGATACAAGGTTTTTACCACAAAATCCACTCAATTGACTCTTCGCCGCACTGTCAGAAAAAAAGGTACTGTGCATGTGACTGGGGCAGTACCCTAATCTAAGGTACAAAGGTAAAAAGGTACTAGTATGTACTTTAAAAGTACTAATATGTACCTTTAAGGTACTAATATGCACCATTTAGGGGTAAGAAGCCCTGTACCTTTTTTTCTGACCGTGCTGGAGTTTGATAGACAGGCGATCTAACCAATCATAACGCCGAATCTGCCATTTTGTCCAACAAAGCAGTCAGGAGTTAGAAGATTAACGTTGGTGGGCTTGAACTTGAAAAATTATGTGTACTAAGTCTGACATCTGTGGTTGAAATGTGGTTCATTCATGTTTATTTGATGATATAAATTAAGTAGTAAGAACAGATGATCGGTTCATCGGCCACTTGATCTGAGGCGCTACAGCGATCATCCCGAAATATTAAAGAGCCACAAAACTGTTTTTGTTTCAATTTCATTAAAAATGACAAAATTTGAATATCAAAAGTAACCTGCTCTGCCTTGTCTGTCAACGTGTTGTCAGCTTCCGTGTTGTATTTTTCACTGCGTGAGAAAGTGTGGCGTGACAGTGGCATGGCTTGTCGGACATAGCAAAAGTAACTAAAGGGGGCGGGTCTTCGCAAACGGTCAATTGCTTCTCAAAACTAATCCAAAAACTAGCCCAATCATGTTCCAGGGGTTAAATATCACATTAGTGCGGTCCCTTCAACCCATGGAGATGCAAAACAACCCGCTGCAACAGTGAAAAAGTAACCCAATTCTGCAGGGAAATTCAACACACACAGCACGCTGTCATACAGAAGTAAACACGGAGGGCATTAAAGTAAGCGATTACGCGTATAATTATAGTGTATATTATTAAAATAGCTAACTTTTCTTGATTTAAACATTTGGAAACAGTTGGGATGATGCAAGTACACCAGTCTACAAAATATAAACATTGTTCTAGTGGCTTTCAGATATTGTAATCCAAAAATCTTACATATTGTGCCTTTAAAAGTAAATTTCCCCTGCACTGCCACAACCAGTTTCAGAGTACATACCATTGGAGAATTTGCACTGTTTGAGCACTTCACTGAAGCCCTCACAGAGTTTGTAGTCGCTCTGCGTCTGAGCGCACTCGATGAACTGCTTCAGCTCGTACGCACAGGGATTCTGCTGCTGCGGCTCCTGCTGAAACGCTGACGGCTGCTGCTGATACATGGGCTGAGCCGGATACGGCTCCTGTGACACAATCAACAGGGCAATTCATCATTCTGTCATATTAAAGCAGTATTCCTACAATTACTTAGCAAGATCAACCAGACATAAGAGATTAATATAGTTTTTAATACATTCATTTGTCATCCATAATTACTGTATAAGGATTTAAAAATACACAAGTACTCTCAAACAATGACACGGCTAATAAAATACATTAGAAAAGTGTGCTTAAAATATTACTTCAGTTCCTGATAATTTACTCACCTCCATGTCATGCAAGATGTTTATGTTTTTCTTTCTTCAGTCGAAAAGAAATGAAGGTTGAGGAAAACAATCGGCCATTTTCTAAAAAAATTTAAAAATTATATACTTTTTTTAATCACAAATGCTCATCTTGCACAGCTCTGTGATGCTCCATGCATTCGTGTAATCACGTTGGAAAGGTCACGCGTAGGGCTGGGTATTGACAATTTTCATGATTCGATTACTATTCACATGCTTTCGATTCGATATCGATTATTTTGAATGTAGTATTTCAGTTACAGTACATGGCAAATTTTCTAGAGGAAAAAATCTCTCAACTAATGCTGTAAACTACACATGGGAGTCAGTTGGTACTACTATAATAATATTGAAGGTTAAAATTAACTTATTTATATACAGACACTTAAATTACACTCAATGTTTTTATTATAAATAAAGTTTAGAATTACATAATCATATTTCTACTCCAATTAATTTTTTGAAATATAAACATTTAAATTGCGGCTGTCATAACTGATTTATTCAAACATGCATTAAATATTGAAGAACATTAAAAATTATAATGAATATGTAACGGTGCATAGCTATATTTATCAGAATGCTGCTTTCTAGAGTTCACTTTTCTAGCTGACTAATGAGTTTATGGTCACTGAATATGTTTTTCTGAGGTAATTGTGACGTTACGTGACACTGAAGCTGTTTTATTGACGTCTTTCCGAGGTTGAAACACTGATTGAGCGATTACACGAGACATGATACGGATTTCAGTAAGTTGTACTGTATATTTTAACACACCTTCAGATGTTCATGCATGTTTATTTCGCGCTGTAACTGGTATTAAAGCGGAGGAGAGGATGATCACATGCTTCTCTTTAACTGAGGCGCTAAAGGGATCTGTCACGCCACATTAAACAGCGCCATTTATTTTTTGAATCTCATAATAAGATGGACGTCATTTGAAATCTGAGACTTTGCTTCATATCAAAAGTAACAAAGCACAAAGATTATTGTGATTTATTGGATGGGAGGCGCTACATATTCTGCTCATTCATCAAATGAAAACAGACTAATCGACTCTTGGGATTTAAGAATCGATATCGGTTCATAAAAATGAGAATAGATTAAAATCGAGAAAACAATATTTTTTACCCAGCCCTAGTCACGCGTGACATAGGCAGAAATACCGCATTAGGGCGAAAAACTCCATCTCATTTTCTCCTCCAACATTGTTGTTTTACCTTCTTTTTTTTTTGTAAAGGGCATTTGACTTAGTCTTTGCATGTTCACTTTGTAAACACTGGATCGGTATTTCCGCCTACATCACGTGTGACCTTTCCAACATGATTACGTAATGCGTGGCGCTTCGCAGAGTAGTGCAAGACAAGCATTTGTGGTTAAAAAGTATATCATTTTTTATTTTTTTTTTTAGAAAATGTCAGATGGTTTCTCTAGATAAGACTCTTATTCCTCGTCTGGGATCATGTAGAGCTCTTTGAAGCTGCACTGAAACTGGCATTTGGACCTTCAACCCGTTGAACCCCAGTGAAGTCCACTATATGGAGAAAAATCCTGGAATGATTTCCTCAAAAACCTTCATTTCTTTTCCACTGAAGAAAGAAAGACATGAACATCTTGGATGACATGGAGAAGAGTAAATTATCAGGAAATTTTAATTCTGAAGTGAACTAGCCTATTCCTGAAGAAAAGTATTAATTTCTTTCAAAAAATAAAATCGTACTGACCCCAAAGGTTTGAACAGTAGTGCAAGTATATTTTTAAAGCATTTCTACAGTATAATATACTCTTTTTTAGTATAGTATATTTTTCGTAACATGTACTTTTCTTAAAGGTATGCTAAAGTCTACAACTTTTTCAGAAGGAAGAGCTGAGCACAACTATTCAAAGCAGAAGGTGGGGTTCGTGTTTACCTGATAGGTAACATCAGGTCTGGCAGCATCTGCGTTTCCACCTCCGCCGAAGCCCCCGGTCATGGCGTGACCTATCGTGTGTCCGACAGCAGAGCCGACGCAACGCCGGCTGCGGTGGTCGCCATCTGGGCGAACATTCCCGGCTGGCGGGGAGCAGCAGGAGCGCCCACTGCTGACGGGGGAGGAGCGGCGGGCGCCGGGGCGTATGAGCGCGGAGGAGCGGCGCGAGCCATTGGTGGAGGTGATGGTGAGGAGTAACTAGAGTCAAAACATGCATTTATTATTATGAGTGTATTATTATGAGTTTAAAGGGATAGTTCACCAAACATGAAAATTCTGTCATCATTTACTCACCCTCATGTTGTTCCACACCTGTAAGAGTTTCTTTTATTTGCTGAACACAGAAGAAAATATTTTGAAGAATTGACTTCCACTATATTTTTGTCCTTACAATGAAAGTCAATGGGAACTCAAACTGTTTAGTTACTGACTTTCTTCAAAATATTTTCCTTTGTGTTCAACAGAAGAAAGAAATCCATACAGGTTTGGAAAAACATGAGGGAGAGTAAATGATGACAGAATTTTTATTTTTGGGTGAACTATCCCTTTAAATCCCTATTCAAACTGATTTGTGAATCAGTTTGACCAATTAAGGACCAAATAAGGATGCACAACACATAGTTGCACCATATAGGTTATCGCAGGTATTAGATATTTTGGTTACAATTTACAATAAGGTTCATTAGTTAACATTAGTTAACATGAACTAATAATGAACTGCACTTCTACAGCATTTATTAATCTCTGTTAATGTTAATTTCAACATTTACTAATACATTATTAAAATCATGTTAACATTAGTTAATGCACTGTGAACTAACATGAACAAACAATGAACAACTGTATTTTCATTAATTAATGTTAATAAACATTAACAAATACAGCAACAAATGTATTGCTCATGTTAGCTCATGTTCATTAATACATTAATTAATGTTTAACTAATGAACCTTATTGTAAAACATTACCAATATTTTTATGGCTGCTACCTGCTAGGCAGTTACTAAGGTGTACTGGGGGGTTGCTAGGATATTCTGAGTAATTTCTATGGTGTTGCTATGTGGTTGCTAGGGTGCTCTGGGTGGTTACTATACAGTTTGACCAATTAGGGGCCAAATAGAGTGCAACAGTGCCTGCCCATTTTTTCAGCGGCGGTGGTTCCTAAAGTATTTTTTTCATTAATTTTTCCCATAGGGATTTGAAAATCATTCAATCAGCTACGAGGAGAATCACAACACTACAAACTTTGATTTAAAGCAAAAAAAAGTTTTTGAAAATCAGACAAAAAGACTGTGTACTTAACGGCTTTAGGGAGGGAAAGAACTACAATCCCATGAAGCATTGCAAACTGAATAATCGAATTAAAAGTGATGGAGAATTATAAAACTACTCATTTACAAATGTTGATTATATATACTAAAAAACTATATAATTTTAATGCAAAATATGCATTTATGCATATTTATATATATATTATATATAATATATATTGTTGCACTCTATAGCAATGCACAAAACATAATGACACCATATGGGTTATCACCGAAATAAGGAATATATTTTTTAATTTAATTGCTATTGGTAGATATGATACAGTAGTGATTAACAATTAATTTTTAATATATTTAACGGTGCCTGTTTATTTCTCTCTCTTTTTTTTTTTTTTTTTTTTACATTTACATACAATTTTGTCTTCATCTTATGCTGAATGCTGAATGTTGATGAACATGATGAACTTTCTATTTAAATTATTCAAGACAAACTCTGTTGTTGGCTTGAGAAAGCCTGGCCAAAAGATTGAAGCAGTCTTAAAAGCTTTGGCTTAGGCAGGTTTAAGGCCATGCAATCTATCAGATACGCTACATACGCAGTTGCTAGGATGTTTTGGGTGGTTGCTAGGTGTTTTTTTTTCCAATAAAGGACCAAACAGGCATGTGCAATACGCATTGATAATATTAAGGTTATATATTACCTTATATATCACAGATATTAGATACTTATAAAAAAGCAGTTAATATTGGACATTTATTAGTCAACAATTAATCAATATTTACTGGCGCCTGTTCATTTCTTCAATGTTTTATATTTACATCAATTTTGTCCTCATCTAACAGTTTTAAAACATGAAGAAACTTTTAGTATTCTGCAATTATGAAATAACAATTTTAATATCAGTGCATCTTTACACTAAACATCTAAAGAAACATATTAGAGCAGAGAACAACAAAAACAGTATAGATTATGATCGCAGAAACATAAATTTCATATTGTAAACAAATATTAACCTTGTTCATAGATTCGTGATCATATAAATGTCAGCATCATAACTTATAATAACTACTCTATGTTTTAGAGGCAGTGAGAGTGTCGGTGTTGTGAAGCTGTAGGTGACAGAGATGTGCTATTGATCCACACACACACACACACACACACACACACACACACACACACACACACACACGAGTAACTCAGGATAATAGTGTCTCTCTCTCACCTCGGAGGACTCATCCTCGAGGTTCTGCTTCGGCTTCCTCTCGGCATCTTCCTTTCTTATGACCAGCTCCAGAAGAGACACAAGACTCGCCGGAGTTTCTGTTAAATATGACTTACTGTGTATATTAACTCGCGCTGTCTGTGCGCTCCTGACCTTCGCACTACACTTCATATATCCGGGGAACTTTCTAGCGTGTTACATCACGGTGAACTTCCGCTCATGCGCATGATGCACTTCCGGTCCGGAGTATGCCGTAATGTACTGAAACAAATGTCACTTATAAAATAAAACTTATTTTTAGTGTTACATTTTATGCTTATTTCATTTGATATTTTGAATAAGATTTTCCCGACGATAACGGACTAGCGTTGATTGTTTATTCAATTTTGAGAACGCCAAGTCACATCTTTTTTTAGTAACATTATCTATCTGTTTCATTGTTACTTCACTGTGACTGCAGGTGTCATGTGCCAAAGCTTTCATCCATCTGTCATCATTTAGCTCAGCTTAAGCTTTTGAGTAGTGATGGGAGAAATGAAGCTTTTCGAAGCTTCGAATCAATTGAACCAATTCCAAATGATTCACTGATTCGAAGCGTTTGAAACGCCACGCGCTGCTGACGCCTGCCGGTCAAAACGGTGCAAATGCAACAAAAACTCAGGCCAAACATTCATAAAACAGCTTTAAAACCCATTTCAAGTATTTTATTGAGAGTATAATCTATCAAATACAATTAACTAATCATCTAATATCATTAACTATTAAACCTGTACAGCACAGTGTTGCCCTCAGGCAACGGAAAGTTTTCTTAAGCCCTATGTTTAGTAATTTTTTCTTTAAATGATTACAACCAATTAAAGGTTGAGAAAGTACCAAAGAACAGTCCAGTAAGGTGTTGGACTCACTATCAAGAACCATTTAAATTTGGGACCTCCTGCTCTGACACATGGTGTGAGAAGAAGGCAAGATTATTTGCTTTAGTAATCTTATTTAAAATTACATGAACTGTACATAAAACAATATGTGTGTGTGTGTGTGTGTGTGTGTGTGTGTGTGTGTGTGTGTGTGTGTATAAAGAAGCCTTTTGTCAGGTTTTATGAAGTTTTTTTTATTTTGCATGTTCAGAAATTCAATTCTTTTTTTTTTGCCTCAGGGCAATGTTGTGCGATAAGGTGTACTTTTCAAGGATGTTTTGGGCAATACCTCACATTGGCAACAATGTATTATAAGAAGGGAAGATGCAGGGTTCCTGGGTGTGCAGGAACACCCAAAGTGATGTGCAAAAATTGTAACAAACTATGTCACAGCAGAGAAGAAGTGCTTTTTGAAGTTTTACGGAGTGAAATCTATTACTGCATAGCACACTACAAGATACAGACCTATGCATGTATCAAATTCAAAATATCAATGTCTTTCTAGTGTTTTCCCCTTTTTACTTAATGATTTATAAAAAAAAAAAATTTAAAAGAAATTTTGATTTTGATGATAATTTTCTCTATGATTCTGTACCATTGTCGCACAACGTTGCCCTGAGGCAACAAAAAATATCGGCCTAGAAAATCGCAACTCATACACTATGTAACTACAGAAGAGTCCAGTTTTAAACAGGAAAAATATTGAAACTCTTTGGTCATTTTTGAGGAGATGCTAACGGTCTAATCAGATTCAATTAACTATGCTAAGCTATGCTAAAAGTGGTACCTCCAGACCCGGAGATCGGCTGAATGGATTCGAAAACAGTAAAACTCAACTGTTTAACTCTAGGGGAGTTGGAAAATGAGCCTATTTTCAAAAAAAGTGGAGTGTTCCTTTAATTACGTTTGACAAAATAAACTTACATACACTACATAAAATCCATACACTACATGGATGAGTACATAGTGTATAGTGTATAGTGCGTCATTTAGGACGCATGGGGGAATCCTGAAATTTCAAACTACTTTGCGGTCTCACAATTAAATAACATATTTCAAAGCAGCAAAAACATGAACTGTCACATAAATGTTGTTTCTTATGCTCAAATAGTGTTCAAAAACCTTATTTTTCAGGCTAGACGAGCCAATGCGCATGTGAAGTTCTAAGCGCGAGTCTCAGGTTTCTATGGGAACCGGAGCCTCTAACAGCAGCTGCAGTGACGCAATGACTTTATCAATCAGCGATTGGCTCTTTTACTTAGAAGGCGGGATGTATTCCGCCATATTGCGCATTGCAGTTTCTCCCATTCATTAAGAATAGGAGAAAACTGTCTTTATATATATACATCTATAGTCTTTGGGCAAATCTCAGAAGTGACTCCACGTGATTTATCGGTCCCCAGCGGTGAAGTCACGTGACTTTGGCAGTTTGAAACACACTCCGAATCAATGTTTCGAAACAAAAGATTTGTAAAGCTTCGAAGCTTCATGAAGCAGTGTTTCGAAAGCTCCCATCACTAATATTGAGTTTTAAGTTATTAGAGTATCCTGCATTGCACTACATTATTTCAACAAAAATCACGACTGTCCTAGTGGTCAACACATTATACCTTGAATTTAACTCTTGTTCTTTTGAGCAAACACTACAGTCTATTACAGAATTACTTCTTACAAAATCAACTATTCATCAAGTAATTATGCTACATGAGTCTTCATCGTATCAGGATTCCTTACCACTTCTGGTCTAAATATTCATTTGATTTCAAAGCAACCCAATGGATGATTTGGTTTTCTGGGCCTCCATGCACAAGATAATTAAAGAAATTTACCTCCACTAGAGTCACATTTCCATGAGTTAGTGTCGAATCTTCCCATGATTGATGAAACCCTGTAAATGCATGTTCAAACTTGATCTGCAATTAACAGCAAGTGGCAGTGAGCCCATTTTGAATACGCAGATTAAATTTCTTTATTAAATTGATTACATTTTATTGTCCAGACTGCAAATATACACTAGGCAGTAACATCCAGGCAGCTTTTGAAGAAAAAAAAAAAAAGGTTTGAACTATTGTAAAACATTTTAAAACATGAGTCACAATTGTCCCCTTGCGAAAGCAAATCACAACAAAGACCCATTATCACTTTTTATTTTACAATCAGAAAAAAAAAAAAAAAATGCAATCTTTACAGGGTGACATTTCTAAAAGTGAGGTGCTGAGCACAGAGCTAACAGTCGAACATAGTAAGCAATAAAAAAAAAAGAACAAAAACGGTAACAAAACCAAAATACTGGTACAAAAGCGTTTTAACTCTCCTCTTCCATTAAAAACAATGAGTTCAGTCAGTTTCACTCTCAGCTTGTGCTGCGGCTCAATCAACATAAGGTTAACTCGACACGTCTGCACACCCACTCGCACAAATGAGCCGTAAAGGACAATAAAGTAGCAGGAAGGTGAAGTGATGGGTGAGCAATGCTGCTGCTCAGTTTGCATGCTGCGCAGTCGAGAAGCACAGCTTCAGTGTATACGGGTACGGCCCACCTGCGGAGACAAACACAGGATTAGGACACATTTTGACATGGCGATGGGAAAAGGGTGTGAGAACAGAGTTTCTTTTTAAAAAATACTACTGAATACAAGTTTTTACTGAGCTTGGTGGTGCAATGCATAATACACATGTGATGCTGCTGTCAGATGATGCACCCATAATGCTTTAAAATGCAGCCTAGGTTGACGTTTACTGGGATCTGGAACAGATCTAATGGCACTTCCATCACAGGTGCCATCATATAACCACTTCAACCCATATATGCATCTCCAAGACCCATATTTCAGCTAATATTTGGCATTTTTTAATTATGGCCGATACGTTTCATGTGTCGGATATGGGAATTTTATTTTGACAGTGCCAGAGTATTAGAGATGCATCAATTGCAATTTTTTTGGCTGATTCCGTTTTCCGATTTTTTTGTAAGTCTGACCTTTCGATACAGATTTTTACCAAACCGTCAATTTTCTATCAAAGAACTATAATGTGACCGCATATACCAGGGGTTCTCAAAGTCCCAACTCCAGTCTGAATCCGGACCCGGAGAGAATTCAATCCAGACCCGCCTCCATTTCATATTTCAAGAGCACTGATTGTAAGTAAAAGTGTGGATTTCCTACTTTGATAAACACATGATAAATCATGTGTTTATTTTTTATTTTATGTTTTTTTGGAGATGGTCTGAAATGAAAGCAAAGGCAAGATATTTAAAGTTTTCCTGTGTGACACTGTTGTCATGACATCCAGTGAGCGTTGGACATAATCGGGCGACACTTCACCGCAGTGAGCGTTTGGATGGGTGAAGATGTCAGTTTCCAGGAAAAGAAAAGTTGACAAAGAAAATAGTTCTCAAAGATAATTTGACAGAGAGGTATGCGTTCATTTTGCCCCAATCCAGCACAAAGCCGGTCTGTTTAATTTGTAATGAGACAGTGGAAAGTCAAACCTATGAAACAGACATTTTAGCTGCTTTTCCACTGTCGGGCCGAACGGTTTTTAGAATGGTTCCAGTTGTATTTCCACTTGAGCCTGGTACGGTACATCACAATTACAAAAAAACTTCTCAGCCGGGAATTAGACAACCGTGCCGAATCGTGCTGGTAGAGACTTAGGGCTCTATAATTTCCGCGATCACGGAATCATGGACAGAATCGCGGAATCCATTCATAAAAACGGAATTTACTATATAACGCGGAATGTCACGGAATTTGTCAAATTTTGATGAATGAATTAAAAGCAGGTCAGTACACTTAAATTAAATCACGATATAGACTAGTGTCTGTGAATATTAAACCGCAAAAAGACTATTTAAACATGAATCCTGCATGCCTGTGTGACTCTGAAATGAATGATGCGGAAGCGCAGTTTCATTGACCTCACACCGCCTCACGCACACTGAAGCACGTGCGACGCTCGCGGTGTTTTCGTCCTCTGTCACCTCACTATATGAACGCACGAATTCATCTCCAGAGCTGCTCTGAAAGTCACTTCATCAGCATTTAACCGCTTCTTTTGAGAAAACTACCGTCATAAACACAGAGAAACTCAAAGCTCTAGGCAAAACGTTAAAATAAAAGTTTGATTTAACTTGACAGAAACATATTACTGTTGTACAGTAGAATTTAGATAAATTAATTTAATAATAAATTATTAAAATATATTTTAAACAATAATCTCAGTGTTTCTTCCATGTTTTTATTTTTAAGAGTAAAGCTCTGTTGTGCAGCACATTGTTTGACAAAAAAGTTTAATTTCATAATTAAAAGATAAATTAAATGGTATGCGTTCATTTGATTGCCAGAAAAATTTAAATACACAACAGAACTTCTGAAAAAAAAAAAACATCATAAAAATATATTTTTTAAATTAATAAATATTGTTGTTTTTAAGAATTAAATTAATTAGACATGATTTTTGATTATTAAAATGGAATTAAACCATTAAAATGGAATCCAGAAAACAGAATTTGGTAAAAATAAAAGTTGAGGGGAAAGAATAAAACGTTTATCATAGGGCCCTAAAAAAATTAAAAATTTTGTTAAACTTTTATTAAATTGTTGGTAAATTGGACAAGATTCATTATTTCAATTAATTAGACATGCTTTTTGATTACTAAAATTTAATTTAATCATTAAAATAGAGTCAAAAAATAATAAAACGGGAAAAAAACGGAATCCAGAAAAATGAAAACGGAAAAAACGGAATTTGGGAAAAATAAAACGGAATTTGGGAAAAAATAAAACGGATTTTATAGGGCCCTAGAGACTCTACCTACTCGTTCCATTGAAAAAACTAAATAAAAAGCACACAAACTTGTACCTGCCCTTGATATACAATCAGTGATGAATGCATTTGGTTTTAATGACTAAAAAACCTAGTATTGGATGACGGATTCAAACTCAGAAGCTGTGACATGTTTAACAAATATCTACCCGAGTATTATTCAACTCGCACGCTTCCAGTGGAGCTGCGTACGTATGCTGTCGTGAAGAATTTGTATTATTTTGATGTAGGGATGTAACTATTGCATTAGAAGGGTTTCTATATGAATTCATGTCAATAAATTAAGCTCAATGTACCATTAAAATTGATCTGTGATGTCATATATGCTATTTTTGGTACATTTTGCCAAGTGCAGTGTAAAAAGGAGATATCAGATACAGGTCACTTTTAAAAGAAATGTAAGCAGTTCATCCAAAAAAAAAAAAAACGGATATGGTCAAAAGATGGGATCTGTGCATTAAGACTTGCAGTGTTAATGTGGCCTATTTGAGTTCAGAGGCGTTCAGAGGCTGAAAACACCGCAAGCGTCACACATGCTTCAGTGTGTGTGTGGTAAATGCACGGTCGACCACTAATGAGGTCACTTACTGGGGTTCTTCATCTGATGATGGTTCATCATAGCAAGGGCTTCCATGGCATCATTAACAGACTCCCACTCCAGAAGCCCTGATGAACTCCTCTCTGATGTGGAACCTGTTCAATAAAGTAAAGCAGCATTGGAGACATTATAACAACAGAGGTACTTAGATGACATTAAAGTTTCCCTAACCGACAAAAAGGCTGCACTTTAAACGCAGAGTTTGGCTTTCTATGCTATTATTTACAATGCAACAGCACATTTATTTATATTACATACCTTTGGCTGCAAAAAGTTTGACATTTGAAGGACTCTTTACACCCAGTTCTTCACAGATCTGAAAAGAGATGATGGTTTTAAATTTACACACCTAATAACATCATAAGACAAGAAAGGTCCTGAGGGTCTCTAGTGTGATGAACTGACCCTGGTGAAGGACTCTGGTGAAGCCTCAGGTGCTGCGTTGAAAAAGTGGAGGACGTTGCTGGGGTGCTGAATGCGGTTCTTTGCCGCCTGCTCTGGAGAAGTGAAGCGATTATTTCTGCTGCCGTGAAAGTCTTTGAAGCTGCTGGTCCCGTCCTCTAGCTCGTATGACTGGCCGGGCATGATGGCCTGCTGCTTAGACACACTGACACATAGAGAAAAGAAAAAACAGATGAAAGAGGTGAATTACTAAATTATGCATCCTGCTGCGGAGAGCAGGCACGCTGAAGAAAAGCATGCAGGCCAATTTAGTGATTTTGTCGCTAGATTTAGCGACTTCCTCGCCCCTTTTGAGACTTTTTTCAAAATCCTAGCAACAAATTGGACCCTAAACTACAGTGTGACCTAAATAAGTATTTTAACACCATGGGTGTAATATGTCTTTAATCATTAAAACAATTAGAAATATTCAAAAGTGTTCATCCTATTCATTTTTTATGCAAAATATGTAATGAACCATGCACGATGCACCTGCCCTTATTGCAAAATGAAAAAAGAAAAATGCACGTACCATACGTTGAGCTTCTGATTGAACAGGAAGTTGTTGTTGAGATGTGAGATGGCGCGATCCACCGCATAGCAGTCTCCCATCTCCACCATGGCAGCTCCAGGCTTGCTCTTCATGAACTTCACCTACATTCAGAAGAGAAAAATGGGCTTTCAAATGAAGCGGTTTGGTTTTGGGCAGTGTCCGACTCGTGTATTGCTGTTGTACGTACCCGTTCCACATTGCCATACAGGCAGAAGATGTTGAAGACCCTGTCCGCGTTTATTTTAACCGGATCCAGGCCGTAGACCATGATCACCGGTGAGTCTGCATGTGCGCCATATTCACCTGGGGGCGGAGGCGGGGGACCGTATTGTCCGCCGTAGCGCTGACTGGTTCCACCGCGCCTCGGACCACCCATGGGCGGCCCCATCCGTCGGCCTTCGTAGGGTCCACCATAGCTCTCTTCTTGGTATCCGTGATAACCACCTGAGAATCCACAAATGACAAACAGACCACGTGGGGTGGGGGTTGCGGGCAGGTTAGGAGTAAACAAACATTTTACACACCCTTCACTTAAATTAAAGTTTTAACTTCAACACAGCACCATCTTGCTGCCACTGTGATAAATGCACCCCCGATTTGTTGTCGTTTTAACATCCACTCCCCTGATTGCGAGCAATGAGGCAAATGTGTAAACGCGTGTACCCCGCAAGCCTTACCATACTCTGGAGGGTGGTCTCCCAGCAGAGCCGGCTGCCTCTGGCGCTTGTTGGGGTTGGCGTTCATATCTGAGAGGCGAGAGAAGGAAGAAGGCCAAGAAAGGAAAGGGGGAGGGGCAAAGAGAGAGGGGGGGAGAGAGAGAGTGAAAGATGAGTTCGTTCGCTGAGAGGCGACAGGACAGGACACTTGTAACGTTAATGTGACTGGCGTGTGCTTTAAGATCAGCAGAGAAAGGGACACATAAGACACCAGGAAAAAAAATGGGCGATACTATTAGGGTGAATCCCACGAAAATAGTTCTTTATGAACATTCTGTACGAATATTCATAAAGAAAATGAAGTTATTTTAAATCATTCAATTTTGTATGGTATATCATGTGTCATAATGTGACTTCAGTGGAAAAGAAATGAAGGTTTTTGAGGAAAACATTCCAGGATTTTTCTCCATATAGTGGACTTCAATGGGGTTCAACAGGTTGAAGGTTCAAATGTCAGTTTCAGTGCAGCTTCAAAGAGCTCTACATGATCCCAGACGAGGAATAAGGGTCTTATCTAGAGAAACCATCGGCCATTTTAAAAAAGATAAAAAATTATATACTTTTTAACCACAAATGCTCGTCTTGCACTGCTCTGTGTTACGTAATCACGTTAGAAAGGTCACATGTGACGTAGACAGAAGTACCGATCCAGTGTTTACAAAGTAAACGTGCAAAGACGAAGTCAAAACGGCCTTTACAAGGTAAAACAACAATGTCGGACGGTTTTGAAATTGGAGGAGAAAATGAGTTTGAGATCTTTCCAACATGATTACGTAATGCGTGGAGCATCACAGAGCAGTGCAAAACAAGCATTTGTGGTTAAAAAGTATATAATTTGTTTGTTTTTTTATAAAATGTCCGATGGTTTCTCTAGATAAGACTCTTATTCCTCGTCTGGGATCATGTAGAGCTCTTTGAAGCTGCACTGAAACTGACATTTGGACCTTCAACCCGTTGAACCCCAGTGAAGTCCACTATATGGAGAAAAATCCTGGAATGTTTTCCTCAAAAACCTTCATGAACATCTTGGATGACATGGAGGAGAGTAAATTACCAGGAAATTTTAATTCTGAAGTGAACTAATCCTTCAATGATAATAATAGCAAGATACATTTTCTTTATTTTAAATTCTTCAGGGGTGAAATGTTACGTTTAGACACGTTTCGTGAGATTCACCCATTAAATAAGACCTATTTATTACTACTCACAAACACAGTCAGCTGGCTAACAAACATACAGTCTTTCTTTGGCAGTGTACCAGCCCAATCAAACTTATAATAAAGCAACAGAGCGAAGAACTCATTGGCTAATGGCCATGACAGTGTAGTATGTCATATGTTTGGGAGTGAGTGGGTGGGGGAGGACATAATGTCTACTGCAGACACACACCTTGATTGCCCCCATTGCCATCAGCATCTGCACCTGTTCAGGTACACACAGTGCAAACATCAATCTCACTGACATTTCTAAACAATCACATTACAGGTTTCTTACTCTATTCAGGAACTTAAATGTGTAGGGCACCATGCCTTTATTCGCTTTATTTCAAAAGACAAAAATTGAAAATGATGACAGGCCTCTTCTCCTATACCCTTTTTACCACCAAAATGGTGCACAACCAGTCATTACATGACCACAAACAAATATGGCATATCAACTACTTTGCTTTCAAGTCTTACTTCTGCATTAGAGTAAAAAGTACCTATGTATGTAATCATAAGCTAAATTTGATGTAACTGGCAATACTTTTTTTTTTATATATATATAGCAAATAAAATTATGTACTTAAGCAGCATGGGAAATTTAGTAAAAACGATTGTTTTGCATTAGAAAGGCTAATTTGCCGTTTTGAAAACTTTTGTGGTAAGGAGATTTTCTTGTCCCTCAACCAGTGATTTTAAGCCTAAAGTATACTTCAGTTTTGACGCATACGTAACAGCTGAACACATAGCGTTTCAAAGGATACTCCATTTGACAGTGCGCGCGAACACAGATGGTTAACACGTGCACTAGAAAGTTTCATCTTTAGCCGCATTTCTTGGGACTTTCCCCAAGATCTAGGGACTTTGGGGTGGTACTCGGTGTGTTTCGACCACAGGAACCAGGGTCTAAATGAAGTTCTGGGTAAAAACTTCCCCCTCAGAAAGTCCCTGCTCACGAGGTAGTACTTTTTCAAAGTCCAGGAACTTTCGGGGGTGGGACTTGGGCACTGAACATGGCGATTGGTTGACTCCATGCAGTCTTTTATTTCAACCACCATTTTTAAAGTCTGTTGCGGTGCGTGCAGTAAGAGTCGTTTGCTATTCGAAGCAACATTTGAGTTTAAAAATTACAACCGATGGACTGTCAACGAGGTTCAGGCTTTATTAAGCTTATATGCGGAAGACAAAATCCAGCAGGAACTGGAAAGTCACACGCAGTCCTATGTCACCGGACTTAATCTTCACGGTACTTTAGACCACGACGGAAACGCAGACAGCAACAGGTCTGGGGGAAAACAAAGTTCCTGCGAAAATTGTTCAGGGTAATTTCAGTGGAAATGCAGCTTTTGTCCAATGTCTGCAGTGTTTCTTTCCAGAGTAGGGCTGCACAATATATCGTTTTAGCATCGATATCGTGATGTGTGCATCGCAGGTTGAGCGATGTCAAGTATAGGGATCGTTAATCCGTAGACCAGACACCACGGTTCAAAATGCATGTGATTCTCAGATTAATTGCAAAGTTTGACCACCATACAATGAAAGTTTATCATCTGAATGTGTTTTAGGTCCTGTCAGTTTAAACATTCAAGCGATTTTAATTTATACAGTCAGACTATGCAGTGTTTTACATTTGATTATTCAATTTCTGTACCTGAATACTGTTAGACTTACCTGAAAAATATAAAGCTCTACTTAATTTGTATCTTTGTTCTATTATATTTTATCTATGCTTGTAATTTGTTAATTATTTTCTATGTGTATTCATGCACTCACCTACATCATCCCAATGATTATAGAGTGATTACGTCATCTGGTGAATTTTTTTTGTCTTATATCGCAAAAAAACAAAATATAGTAATATCAGTTTTTTCCAATATCGTGCAGCCCTACTCCAGAGGTACGACAGATAAAAATGTCGTTGTACTCATTTGGATATCTCTTAACCCCTTCACACAAGCACGTCTCATTTCTAATGCTGTGTCCTCTGGAGGTCGCATTTGTCAGCTGCATGCGTCGTATGTCTCAATTCAGAAAAGTAACCATCACAAAACTGAGTTATTCCTCTTGAGGTGTAAATTACTGTAATTTCTTTCTCACTTTGGAATGTAATGGCTGCTTTTCTAAAATGACATACGTGTTTAACAAATGCAGCCTTCGAAATGAGACGGCAGTTGATGCCGCTTCCTGTTGGTTGTGGTTTGTTCCACCTCATCTCTTTCTTTATTTTCCACAGTGTTGCCAGCTTGTGGACCAACTTATTGATGAAAAAAATTTGAGATGCACGTGAGAACTGAGCACACTGTTAGAAAAAATATGGTACGCGCAAGCAGTACAATGCTGATGAGGAAATTTATGCCGCACACTGTATGAACACGATAGTGAATGCATAAAAACTGAAGTATACTTTGGGCTTTAGTAGTTCCTGCTTTACGAACTCCAGGTTTAAAGTAGGGATGCACCAATACCAATCCGATTCAGAAACCCCAAATTACTGAATATTGGCCGAAACCGACCCCAATACCAGTAGAATGCTTATAGTAGAATATCTATACCTCTGTGTGTGTGTGTGGAACTGATGTTCAATCTTTTATACATTAAACAATCCACTAAATACCAGGGAAGTCGCTATTTTACAGAGGCTTTAATCCCCCTAAAATATAGTAGTCAATATTTGAAGTGGATCAAAAAAAGTTGATTAAAGGTTTTGACTCACTTCAAATGTTGACTATTTTATTTATTAGCCCCAAAATAAAAAAAATATCAGTCAGTATATTCCTTGTGATTTTGCTTTTGTCAATAGTCCCAACCACATCTTAAACTTCTTACTCTGAGTAAAATACACAGGCCGTAAAGTGTAGTAAAATATAGAGGCTGCTGAACGTGCTTCACCAGGCAGTCCTAAACGGTCAATCTTATCACCATGCAACCAAAAGTTGAGTTTACTTAAAAAATTATTACAGATGCATCTTTATTTGAAGTTTGGTGATTGGAAAATGGTGATCTATATTATTATATCAGTATAAAGCATATACTTTATTTGTGCTGTAACAACCATTTGGGACAAATTTAATGGAAAACAATGTGAGGTCTACGTTTAGCTAACCTTGCCTAAAAATAGATATATTTTACACTTTTAATTTAAAATGAAATATAAAATATATAAAATATATATATAAAAATATGACTGGCAGCCGCAGCGGAGGAAGAGCTTCCGTGAACTTTATTCAATGTAACATACAGTACAGTCCAAAAGTTTGGAACCACTAAGATTTTTAATGTTTTTAAAAGAAGTTTCGTCTGCTCACCAAGGCTACATTTATTTAATTAAAAATACAGTAAAAAACAGTAATATTGTGAAATATTATTACAATTTAAAATAACTGTGTACTATTTAAATATATTTGACAAAGTAATTTATTCCTGTGATGCAAAGCTGAATTTTCAGCATCGTTACTCCAGTCTTCAGTGTCACATGATCCTTCAGAAATCATTCTAATATGCTGATTTGCTGCTCAATAAACTTTATGATTATTTTCAATGTTGAAAACAGTTGTGTACTTTTTTTTTCAGGATTCCTTGATGAATAGAAAGTTCAAAAGAACAGCATTTATCTGAAATACAAAGCTTCTGTAGCATTATACACTACCGTTCAAAAGTTTGGGGTCAGTAAGAATTTTTATTTTTATTTTTTTGAAAAGAAATTAAAGAAATGAATACTTTTATTCAGCAGGATGCATTAAATCAATCAAAGTGGCAGTAAAGACATTTATAATGTTACAAAAGATTAGATTTCAGATAAACACTGTTCTTTTTGAACTTTCTATTCATCAAATAATCCTGAAAAAAAATATTGTACACAAATATTTTGTACAATTGTACACATTAAATGTTTCTTGAGCAGCAGATCAGCATATTAGAATGATTTCTGAAGGATCATGTGACACTGAAGACTGGAGTAACGATGCTGAAAATTCAGCTTTGATCACAGGAATAAATTACTTTGTCAAATATATTTAAATAGTACACAGTTATTTTAAATTGTAATAATATTTCACAATATTACTGTATTTTACTGTATTTGTAATTGAGCAGAAACTTCTTTTAAAAACATTAAAAATCTTAGTGGTTCCAAACTTTTGGACTGTACTGTATATATTTGTCTGTTCCACATATTAAAGGGTTAGTTCACCTAAAAATGAAAATAATGTCATTAATTACTCACCCTCATGTCGTTCCAAACCTGTAAGACTTTCGTTCATATTTGAAAGACAAATTAAGATATTTTTGATAAAATCTAAAGTTTTTTATCTCCCATAGAAAGCAACGAAATGACCAGATTCAAGGTCCAGAAAATTTGTAAAAACATTGTTGCTGAAAGTCAGTATTTTTGTTTTGTTTTTGTCCACAAAAAGTATTCTCGTCACTTCATAACATTAAGGTTGAACCACTGCAGTCACATCGACTTTTTAACAATGTCTTTAGTACCGTTCTGGACATTGAATGTGGAAATTATGTTGCTTTCTATGGGAGATAAAAAACAGATTATATCAAAAAATATCTTAATGTGTGTTCAGAAGATGAACAAAGGACTTATGGGTGTGGAACGACATGAGGGTGAGTAATAAATGTAATAAATATTTTCATTTTTGGGTGAACTAACCCTTTAAACAATCGAATGGATTTGGAAGACTTGGTGCACGAAAACTTTTATGGTGCTTTATAACGTTTTTTGCCTTTTGTGGAGCTTAACATTAACAACCGTGAGAGAACCGTGAGAACTGACCGATACCAGATCCCACAAAAATCTCAGTATCAAAGCTGATACTGAATATCGGATTGGTGCATCCCTTGTTTAAAAGGGCCTGTACAGAGCGGCTGCCTTGTATTTTGTGTAAACACACAGAATGAGGGACCATTGCCCGTCGGTGAAAAACTCGCCTCAAAACATCTCTGAGGATCACACAAGTATAAAATTGTTGCTCACAGAAGCACAACCCAACCCAGGAATGCATTTTAATGCACCTTATTGAACTACATAAAATTTGCAGCCCAATGAGGGAAGACACAAAAAAAAAAAAAACCTCAACTGAAAAGGAAAAGGTCAAGTTAGTCAAACATTTGGTCACACATCCCCATGAAACATTAGACTATGAGCGTATCACTCCAAGACAACAGAAGCTTGGGGTTACTTACAGTACAAACGTAAGGGTTGGGGGTTGAAGGATGGGGCAAGTAGAACATGCCGTAAATTAGCCATCGTTGAGCGTCTTCCTCCATTTCGCACTTAAGAACTGTCCATTTCAGTCAATTCCACTGATTTCCCAAGCACTCTTCCTTGTTTCAGATGGGTTTCAAAGCTCCACTGATGCCAGCATTTGTTCCATATTCACATTTCAATGCCTGTCTTCTTATGGAGGTCGAAAAGCTGGAGCAATTTATGCTCAATTCAGACTGACTGGTACTTCCACTAGAGACACAAAGCCAACCTGCATCATACGGAAGGTGTTACACAGTAGTCATACGACTGGAAAAAAAAGGGAAAAAACGTCACATATTGACAGAAAGAGAGAGGAGGAATCGTGAAAGGGAAGGACTAGAGGAGGAAGACATGTTGGGGGAAGAGAGCGTATCTGAAACACCAGCCTCCAGGGCAGAATTTCATGGCTTAACTGAGTAAAAAAACTTGTCTGCATGTCAGTGCGTCTGCTTGACGAAGTGTTGTCTGCAGTGTCTTCGGTGTCTCGAGTGGTTTAGTGTCATCAGCTGTTGACGAGTGAAGAGTCAGGCATGCATGTCGATTTGTAGGTGTGGGGGTTTGTGTTGTAACGATCGGCACGGCGAGAGAAAGACGACGTAGCCCAGAGAAAGATTCAGAGAAGGCTGTTTGTCTGTGGATGGAACAGTCTGACATGAATGAAGAGAAGAGGTCTGTTTGAATTGTGTCGTGGTGTCACTTGAGGATGCGTGTCAAAAACATCCCTTGTTAGCAGTGAGGTGAAGGTGATGTGTCACAGTGGAGTGTGTCTTGTTCTTGACCCGTAAGAAACAACGGGAGAAAGTCGGATGGGTGTGGGAGCCGTAACTACTCGCACCGACAACCCCAAATCCTTCAATGTGTACTGCCGTACAACGTCTTCGTTGGCAGTGTCATTTCTGTAGGAGGTGATGAGTGCTAAATGGTGCGTGATCAGGTGTTTGTCAGGATGTCTTGCAGTTTCACGAGAGTAAAATGAGTGTTTGTCCTTCTGGAGAAATGTTCTCGCAGGTATAGGAAGCAGTTGTGGTTTGTTGACTGGTACAGTGTTGGAAGTCTGAGGAACTTGTGTCTTCAGTGAAATCTAGGAAATGTCCCCCAGTGTCCAGATGTACTGAGTGTTGTCGCACTTGATATTCTGGAAGGTTCTGTGCTTTCGTGTTGGTCTCTAAATGTACCGCATGAATGTGAGGAGCAAATGGCCGGCGTGAGCACCAATGAACAATTCTTTGCCTTTGTTTTGTTGAACTGCTTGAACTATTTGTTTCTTTGGGCACACCGTTGGTGGCCATGAATACCTTTGGACTGTAATCCGTTGTCCTAAAAGTCAACATGAAAGCAGAATTGTGCCCATTTACTTTTAATCGATGCATGTTATTCTAAACACCAACTTCATTTCGAGTGGTGTCAATGGACAAAATCAAGTTCCCCCTGGAAAAGTAAAATGGGCTGCAATCGTAGTTTCACGTTGACTGTAAAACGTGTCAGAGTAGACCTACATGGTGCTTACCCAGTAAGCCACTTGCCCCTCACATTACTGACATGTGACGGGCTTTGCTGGAAAAGGAAGCTTGTGAGATATCAGAAGGACAACATTCGGAGGAAGCCTTAGCAAGATCACACAGAGACGGCTTTTTACTTTGCCCTCAGAGAGCCAGGAAAACATACACAACATGCGGTGTAGATGTTGGCCTATAGACGTATGCCTACCACTCAGCACAGGGGAGGTGAAACAGCGGAAACCTGCTGCGGTTCTAAGATGCCCCAATCCCACCCATTTATTTCCCCCACAGTGGCAGTAAGGGCGCTGAGAAATGTCAGAGCAGATGTAGGGTAAACGGTACCTTGGCTGCTCAGGTTTGGATTGGTGTAGTCCCACGTGTCCTGGTCATTCTTGAACACGTTAAGGCGTGTTGGCTGAGAAAAAAAATAAATAAAATAAAATTTTGCTTTCTACCATAACTGTGGCATTGCTTGAGTAGGGATGGTGGATATTGGGTATTTACTTAAAATGTTGGGTAAAAAAAAATTTAATAGTTATTATATGTTGGTGCAATTAAAGGATTAGTTGACTTCAGAATTAAAATTTCCTGATAATTTACTCAATTTCATGTCATCCAAAATCTTTGTCTTTCTTCAGTCGAAAAGAAATTAAAGGTTAGTTCACCAAAAAATTAAAATATTAATTACTCACCCTCATGTCGTTCCACACCCGTAAGACCTTCGCCAAAAAAACAAAACGACTTTTCAACAATATCTATATGGGCCGATTTCAAAACGCTGCTTCATGAGCTTCTGAGCTTTATTTCGAATCAGTGATTCGGATCTCCTATCAAACGGCTAAACTGCTGAAATCACGTGTCTTTGGCGCTCCTATTCACTGGTTTGATTCGTAAAGCTCTGAAGCAGTGTTTTGAAATCGGCCCATATAGATATTGTTGAAAAGTCTTTGGAGCACAAAAAAATATTCTTGTCGCTTTATAATATTAAGAACCACTGTACTCACATGAACTGTTTAAATGTGTTTTTAGTACATTAATGGATCTTGAGAGTTTGAATGGCTTTGCTCTCTCAATGGAGGCCTCACTGAGCCATCAGATTTCATCAACAATATCTTAATTTGTGTTCCGAAGATTAACGAAGGTCTTACGGGTGTGGAACGACATGAGGGCGAGTAATAAATGACAGAATTTTCATTTTTGGGTGAACTAACCCTTTAAAGGTTTTTGAGGAAAACATTCCAGGATTTTTCTCCATATAGTGGACTTCACTGGGGTTCAACGGGTTGAAGGTTCAAATGTCAGTTTCAGTGCAGCTTCAAAGAGCTCTACATGATCCCAGACGAGGAATAAGGGTCTTATCTAGTGAAACGATCAGTCATTTTCTAAAAAAAATTAAAAATTATATACTTTTTAACCACAAATGCTCATCTTGCACTGCTCTGTGATGCTCCATGCATTACGTAATCATGTTGGAAAGGTCACTCGTGACGTAGACAGAAGTACCGATCCAGTGTCTACAAAGCGAATGTAAAAAGACACCTTTACAAAAAAAAGGTAAAACAACGATGTCGAAGTTGGAGAAAATGAGATGCCGTTTTTCGCCCTATCGCGGTACTTCCACCTACATCACGCGTGATCTTTCCAGCGTGATTACGTCATGTGTGGCGCATCTCAGAGTAGTGCAAGACAAGCATTTGTGGTTAAAAAGTATATCATTTTTTTTAGAAAATGAGCGATGGTTTCTCTAGATCAGACCTTATTCCTCGTCTGGGATCATGTAGAGCTCTTTGAAGCTGCACTGAAACTGACATTTGGACCTTCAACCCGTTGAACCCCAGTGAAGTCCACTATATGGAGAAAAATCCTGGAATGATTTCCTCAAAAACCTTCACTTCTTTTCCACTGAAGAAAGAATGACACCTGACTATTTTACTTCTTGCTTTCAAGATTTTGAAAACTGGCTACAAAATGATATTGCCTCTGATACCACATTTTTAAAGGGATAGTTCACCCAAAAATGAAAATTATCCCATGATTTACTCACCCTCAAGCCATCCTCAGTGTATATGACTTTCTTCTTTCAGTCAAACACAATTGGAGATATATTAAATAATATTCTGGCTCTTCCAAACTTTATAATGGTAGAGGATGAGATTTTGAAGCCCAAAAAGCACATCCATCCATCACAAAAGTTATCCATACAACTCCAGAGGGTTAATAAACATGTTTTTTTAAAAGAAAAAATATCTATATTAATATTATCAAGCTCCTCCCACATTTCTCTTTAAAAATTCTCATTTTAGACTTCTAATTCGTGACCGGTGTTTTGTTTTGCTCTATTCCAGAATATTTATTAATATATCTCTGATTGTGTTTGACTGAAAGAAGAAAGTCATACACACTTAGGATGGCTTGAGGGTGAGTAAATCATGGGATATTTTTCATTTTTGGGTGAACTAACACTTTAAGCCATTCATGCATATCGGATATCGTCAAAAGTCTGAAAGATAATGATAGAGCTGTTTAGCATTATCACACAATGAATTGAGATGAACCTCACCTTGGCATACTCGATCTTTAGTGTGCAACAGCCGGAGTATATATCAGCCCCATTGAGCGAGGCTTTGGCCCTTTGGGCGCTCTGAACGGAATCAAACGTGTGAGGAATTAAAGAAATACAGAGGAGATCTTGCGTGCCATGACTACAGACGTCATGATTTAAAGCATTCTGGGAACACAACATACTATAGTTTCAGTTAACTGGCTTGGAGAGAAACTTCCCAACAATGTTTGTAAGACACACATCATAAAAGAAAGCAACAAACAACCGTGATGATTCATAAACACAAATCTAACAACAGTTCTGAAACAGTAAAGGATATTCCACCATGGCCTGGACACCATTCTTCCTGAAGATCACGATTCTCTGAACAGGACCACAGTTGTTGCAAATAGTATACAGAACATCCTATAAAATGACAAGAATATTAGTGTGAATTGAGAAAACACAAATGTCTCTAATAAAAGCATCAATAACACTGGCTTGTAGGCATTACCGTGGTAATGGGATAAATGGGGTTCATGATTGTGAAAAGCAAAACATTATTAACACTGCGGGAGTCGTCAGGGTCCCCCGGCCTGGATATCTTCTGACTGGTAGAGTAGTTTACGAACGCAGGATGTCCGGCGATGTAGATCTGGTTGTCGTTGGCATAAGTAACAGCATTGCAAGACCCATTCATATCCTCATATTCAACCAGGGCTTGACGCTTCTTGGGCATGAGCACGACATAACTGCAAAGAGATGGAGATGGATGATCCACAATGCAGGGAGAATCAAGGTACGGCGCAATCTACGCAGATGAAGCACAAGAGTTACCTGATGGTCCCAAACTCTTGCAGGGCTTCCACGATGTCTGCCTCCAAAACCCCATCCACTAAACCTCGCACATGCACCACAAGAGAGGGGAGGGTCTTGTGTGGGTCATCATAGCCTTCCTATAAAATATAATCACAACATTAGTACAGTGAACAGACTTATATGCAAACATAACTTAATTATATTATTCACATTTTGCATGCTGTGTATATTGTGTACAAATTCTCTAAATGTGTATGCAGTAGTCGTCATGTATGCACAATATTCCCCCACTCATAATGTGTGTATTGTTTATCAATGATGACGGAATCCATTCATTCAGCAATATATCACAATATATGTGTGGCGCGAAAAATACATTCATTTCACACTAATGCAGCAAACATGTCCTTCATAATCATTTGATTTTGTCATATTTGTGTCTTTGTAAAGCTTTCGGTGAGAAATCCAGCATGTTTAGCTCGATTGTTTGGTTAGCTGGTTCGCTAACTCGCGCTATTTCAGCCAGCTGCCTCACTAAAGCTTTGTCAGATGAAGTCTCGAATAAAATATCTGATAGTGTGTAAGCAAATATTTGTCTTACGGTCGCCATTCCTCCCTCGCTTTCCGTTTTTTGTCGTTTTGTTGCTCTGCCGCCTTCACTGTAGTAGCGGGCCGTCTGCGTCGCCATGTTGTCCCGTTACGATTCACGCGCAACAAAATGAAATGGACGAAAACTACAGAAAATGGGACAGGCGGGGGTGACGCCCTCCGGACAAGAACCGTGGATATTACTGGTGAACGGAACTGTCAATCAACGCTGTAATCCAATGAAAACAGTGTACAGCTACGCTGAGCTCCGTGATTGGTCACTGCAGCAGTCGATCTGAACAGCGTTCATACGGAAGCCCTGAAATAAACAACAATGATCACGACTTAATTTGAGATCACGACCATTTATTTAACGAAAAAAACCCAGAGCTTGTTTATTTCACACCACACATATAGCAGTACTAAATAAATATAAATAAAAAATGAAATAAAGATAATAAATAGTTTTTATTTGGAAATTGTCTGCTCATTTGAAGATTAAAGATACTGAGATGTCGACCTGATAACCAACATTGAGCTGAGGAAAATATGTATTTACCTTTAAATGTATTTATACACTACCGGTCAAAAGTTTGGAAACATTACTATTTTTAATGTTTTTGAACAAAGTCTCTTATGCTCATTAAAGGATTAGTTCACAATTAAAAATTTCCTGATAATTCACTCTCCTCCATGTCATCCAAGATGTTCATGTCTTTCTTTCTTCAGTGGAAAAGAAATGAAGGTTTTTGAGGAAAACATTCCAGGATTTTTCTCCTTATAGTGGACTTCACTGGTCTCCAAACGGTTGAAGGTCCAAATTACAGTTTCAGTGCAGCTTCAAAAGGCTTTAAATAATACCAGACGAGGAATAAGGGTCTTATCTAACGAAACGATTGGTCATTTTTGAAAAAAAAAAAAAAATTATATAAGTTTTAACAATAAATGCTCATCTTGAACTAGTTCTGGCAAAGATTCTCTCAAAGGTATGAACAAATGTTCTTCCGGTGATGTTAATAGAGCATTTGTTCAAAGTTATCTGGTCTTTAATAATGTTCTCAAAACTTTAGATATGTGAGAATCTATAGGAGAGTGGGGTAAGATGAGCCAGTGGGTAAGTTGACCCACCCCCTGTATCTTGGCAACCGTACCATTTTACTGTCATGTGACCATATATTTTAGAAGCACCCATCATTTCTGCCAAACTGTGAAAAGGAGAAGCACATGGGAGGAGTGGAAGTCACTTATTTACTTTAAAAACTGTTTTTGGCTTGTCAAAGTAAAATTTTAGCATAACAGATGTAATGGCTGTTTCATCAAAGCAAATTTGTCCATGTCTAAAAAATATTTGTGATGCATATTGTGGTGATTTAGCAACGTATAAAACCATGCAAGTCATTTAGCTAAATATTATTCGGAATTGGTAAGCTAGCTTGCTTTTCCTAAAATGGCAGCTGTGTGGCAAAGTGAGCCAAATGCTGTGGGGTAAATTGAGCCAAAGTTTTAACTTACCCCACCATAAGGCACTGAAGTTAAAGGTGCCGTAGAACGCTCTTTCACAAGATGTAATATAAGTCTAAGGTGTCCCCTGAATGTGTCTGTGAAGTTTCATTAACTATGCACCGATTCAGGCTGCAAGATATCAGGGAGCAAGAGATTTAAAGGGGCCGCGCGCTGAATCGGTGCATAGTTAATGATGCCCCAAAATAGGCAGTTAAAAAAATTAATTTAAAAAAATCTATGGGGTATTTTGAGCTGAAACTTCACAGACACATTCAGGGGACACCTTAGACTTATATTACATCTTGTGAAAGAACGTTCTACGGCACCTTTAAAAAAAGACTGGTAAGGCTCAACTTACCCCTAACCTCGGGTAAGTTGAGCCAGAGGAACACTTTTATATAAGAAGCCATATTTTTAGAACCCTTTGTCATAGATGTATTCTGATCATTTAAAATGATAGGAAACATCCTGAAATTAGGTTAAATACTTTCATTGTACTTCTGCCTCATTTTCCCTTATCTTGAAGACCACATAAGTAAAAAATGGCTCATCTTACCCCACTCTCCCCTAATAAAATTTAATCGAGGGCAGCAAAGGGGCAAAGGTTCATAATATAAGAATCTTTCGCTAACTCAGCTAAACATTTAGTTTATAGCAAGGGTGTTCAATCCTGCTCCTGGGGGGCCAGCATCCTGCAGAGTTTCGCTCCAACTTGCCCCAACAAACCTGTCAGGAGGATTTTAGTGGTCATGAAGATTTTGGGTGCTTCTCGTTAGTCAAAGTGATGCTTCCTCATTTCCTCACTTATCTGTCCTCCAGCCTGTGACCTGGAAACCAATCAAAGTAAGCCATCTTGAAGGACATCTCAGTTCTCTATTTCAGGGGTTCCAAAAAGTGGGGACCGTGAAATAATTTGCTATATGCTACCGTATTTTCCGCACTACATGTCCATTTTTTATTAATCTGAAAACGTGCTGCGATTTATTTTCCAAAGTGACTTATCCTAATGCATTTAACGTCAAATAAGCAAAATGTAGACACTTAAAAGTAGAAACTTAAAGGTTTTTATTGACATATTTCTCATGTTTGTGCAACAAGTATTCACTGTGTTTGGTTCATTTTGTTTGTTCATTTTTGTGACACGCTCCAGAAAGCAGTTCACGGAGACCCAGATAGCAGAAAGCGCATCCTGTTTGTTCCCTTTCGAGATGGTCTCTCGACATTGCGTACAGCTAGCTGATGCTATGGGGGAACACCTTTCTCCTAGAAATATTGAAGCCGCAATGGCTAATGGTGCTCAAGCACAAGAAATGGAGGTGGGAACACAACCTATATAAGGTGGTGCTGAGTGACACTCCTCAGAATCTTTCTTCTTCAAATTGCAAGTCAGAAGCCTTTCCTTCTGCATTGAAATATTGCAGAAAGTGGACTATTTTGCAAAAAGAGAATCCCCTTAAGCGTTACGGCGAGATCTGCATCATGGGTTTTAAGCTTTGTGAGGTCTGCGCAGGACCCATAGACCCCCTGATGACCATGACATGTGCTTCTTTTGCCTGAGCTGCACCCATATGGAAGCTGCCATTGAGAACCTAACTGCCCTCACTCTGTAGAAGGATAGCCCTCTTGCTCAATGATGCATCTGCCTCCATCCATCCGCCCTTCTTCAGCCATGGAGCAACAAGCAGCGGCCTTTTGTACCGGATACTGACACTGGTAGTGGCGATCTCATGTCAGTTCAACACCCCCGGACTACCACTCTACCACTCCTGCCACTCCCCGGACCAACCCTCTCTAGTGGCATGCGCCTAGTGTGGTTTCCGACTCCCGTCACGGGCTCCTGACCTCGTCTCTGTTTTGGTGTGCCTGAGGAGGAATGTGACGACACCATGTCTACGACGCCATCTGAATCGGAGGACTGGACATCAAGGCACATGGAGGACTCTGATTCCCACCGCAGCAATGCTGATGAGCCCCCCTGACTGGGGAAGCTGTCGCCACCCATCTTTGCCCCTCTCAACAGCGCAAGGAAAAGTCCACAGCTGTGTGCCCCAACAAGCCATGTCGCACCACTGCTAATATCGCAATGGCTAATGGTGCTCAAGCACAAGAAATGGAGGTGGGAACACAACCTATATAAGGTGGTGCTGAGTGACACTCCTCATAATCTTTCTCCTTCAAATTGCAAGTCAGAAGCCTCTCCTTCGCCGCTGAATCTTTGAAGAAAGTGGATTATTTTACAAAAAGAATCCCCTTAAAGGGCTAGTTCACCCAAAAATGAAAATTATGTCATTAATGACTCACCCTCATGTCGTTCCAAACCCGTAAGACCTCCGTTCATCTTCGGAACACAGTTTAAGATATTTTAGATTTAGTCCGAGAGCTTTCTGTCCCTCCATTGAAAATGTATGTACGGTAGACTGTCCATGTCCAGAAAGGTAATAAAAACATCATCAAAGTAGTCCATGTGACATCAGTGGGTCAGTTAGAAGTTTTTGAAGCATTGAAAATACATTTTGGTCCAAAAATAACAAAAACTACGACTTTATTCAGCATTGTATTCTCTTCCGGAATCCTTTCAATTGAATTGATTCCATTGAATCCTTTCATCTGTCGCCATGGTTGTTTTTGGCGATTAGGACATCCACACTTACGCACCATTTTAAAAAATATAGCAATACCAAAATACAAACAATGTAGAATAGCTTGAATACAGCGTGCGTCTCCCTCAGACTGTAAACGAAGCTCTGGCGCACCGGATAACACGTCAGCAGCGTCTTACATCAGCAGCGTCACTGCGGAGTCGTGAACCACACTCCGGAGCAGAAGGGGGCGGTAATGCACCGATAAGCTGGATGCCAACCGCCGTAAAACAGGAAAGAATAATAAGAAGAAGCGGAGTCGTGAACGCGAATTGACAACAGACCCGGAAGAGAAGACAATGCTGAATAAAGTCGTAGTTTTTGTTACTTTTGGACCAAAATGTATTTTCGATGCTTCAAAACTAACCCACTGATGTCACATGGACTACTTTGATGATGTTTTTATTACCTTTCTGGACATGGACAGTATACCGTACATACATTTTCAATGGAGGGACAGAAAGCTCTCGGACTAAATCTAAAATATCTTAAACTGTGTTCTGAAGATGAACGGAGGTCTTACGGGTTTGGAACGACATGAGGGTGAGTCATTAATGACATAATTTTCATTTTTGGGTGAACTAACCCTTTAAGCGTTCCAGCGAGATCTGCTTCATGGGTTTCAAGCTTTGTGAGGTCTGCGACCTATAGACCTGTGCTATATACATGTGTGTCCTTTGCCTGGGCCGCGCCCACACGGAAGCCTCCATTGAGAAGCCTAACTGCCCTCACTCTGTAGAAGGATAGCCCTCTTGCTCAACGAAGCATCTGCCTCCAGTCAGCCGCCCTTCCTCAGCAGCGGAGCAAGAAGCAGCAGCGTTTCGTACCGGACACTGGCAATGGTGATCTTACGTCAGTTCAGCACCTGCGTTCCTCATCGCTGGTGCCCTCATCACTTATCCACTCAATACAATGAGCCCACAGTGCTGTTGGTTTCTATCTATGATCCCGTCTATAATGCTGAGCTTCACCGCATTTTGCATTGCAGGTTCAGCGGCCGCTGGCCCCTAAACAATATGTCCACTGCATTTATTCTGTTCTACTAACTGGCTGCAGTGTTATTAAGGATCATCGAATAGTGTATACCAAGTGCTGGGTACGTTGCTTGTGGATGATTGTTTTGATGTTGTCTATGGCAGCTTTTTTTGAATAGTTATAAACAGTGAGTTTCACCACTTTCTATCTTTGCTGTTGTGTGGACTCACATACAGTGGCTATTGGTGCATTCGAGTCCTCCTGGGTAGTTCACCTCTTGAATAGGACCTTTTCAACATAACTTGAACACACCATAAGTAGGCTCCACACTCCCGCACTCCATTAGGTCTGCTGACATTAAAAAAAAAAATTGTAGTAGGCGGCACTGGCACTGCTGCCGGCTTACCAACTTGTAACACAACAGATCCCCAGGCCTTTGTGTTTATCTGATCCCAGTAAGCTCCACAGCTGTGTGTCTAGCTCCAGTGAGAAGCTGTTGTCAGGTATGTGTTGCTTACCTGACTTTTTTTTTAATCATGACAACTCTAAATAGTTTTAGCATGTTATTGTATATATTTTGCAATATATTTGGTTTTGGCGGACTAGTTCTGCTACATCACTGCTGCTGCTGTTGATTACTGCTGCGTTTGCTGCTGCAGAGCATGTATGGAGCTGTTACTGCTAACAGATGCTGTGAGTATGTAAGATATGCTGCTGCTGCATGAATAATAAATCTTTTTTGATCATTTTGCCTGTGTTAATGCCAACTGCATACATTTTGGCACAGGTGTATATTTTTATTGGAATTTTACTATTTCACCCCCATTTCCTTTAAAAAATCTAACACACAAAAAAAGTTCTTCTCAGGACCTTTTGGACAAAAATCTCCCCATTGAAAACCCATTGAAAGGGCCATTTAACTATAAAATATTACAATCTTTGTTAATAGGCTTTCATTTTGTTAGCAAGGCTTCAAAATTTAAATTTGTACTATTTTTTATCAGATGGTGCCATTTTCTCAGGTTTGGCCTATAAAGCAAATACATTATTCTTGTTTTCTGGTTATGCGTATTATAAAGTTAATTAGATAAATTATGCAGCTATAATTGTGTGGGTGTGTCGGTATGGATGTCAGAGTGTGGTTTGTATGTGTGCAATAAAAAAATTGTGTGTGTTTGCATGTGTGTGCTTGTAATATTTGAAAGAGAAAAACTCTACTGTAAATCACAAATCCAACCACTGTGTGTACCAATGGAGCTTTGCTGGCATCTAATGGGGAAAATTTGGTACTGCGCCCAAACAAAATCTTACTGAAAGCTAATTTTTTGAGATTTCAACACAACTTGTTTAGATTTGATTTTCTATCAGTTTTAGAGTTCAGCATATTTCATAAAATATATATTTTATATAAAATAATGTTCATAAATCATTTTCATAAACTTATACCTTCACTTTTTAAACTTTTTTTCTTTGACTTCAACAAGATTCTGCCAAGGGCCTTCTTTAAAATGAGACCAAACTTAAGTCTGTGCTCCCAAGCTTCAAGTTTTTTGACACAGACATTTTTGTCCACTATGGACTTATGTGTAACTTTTTTTTATTAAGTATTTTATATATTCTTAGATACTAAAAATATATGCCAATATATCACCAATATTTCTTGAAATATTGAAAAATATCAATACCAATTTTGTGATTTTGTTTAAATTCAATGTCAGATATTATTCTTTCCCTATAGCCAAAGCATATTTAGAGGTGCAATTTACATTCATATAGTATATATTAAAGCTTGGTCTGAAAGTGAGAGTGCACCCACACACACTTCTGGCTAAATCCTATCAAAAGATGTGATTCATATGAACTTTGATAAGCTGTTCTCAATAAAACCCCTATCACACTGCATACACCTTGTGAAATTAATTATTAATTAGTGCTAAGGTTATGAGAAATCCCTTTATTGGGCACTTTTATTTGCTGCATTGAAATCCTCCTACATAGAGGAACAAATAAATGTTTTTGGTTGAAGCTGTTTATTAAAATTGCTTTAATAAATATGCACAGCACAACTCCAAACCCAGGAGTGAATATCCAGTTATTTAGGGAGCATTAGTTTTTCTTCTTGAAGACTTGATGGCAGACTTTGTCCAGACAATGGATTTCCTACAAAAGAGAGAGACAGTGTGTTAGTATGATAATAACCATTCACACATAAACTGAAACATTTGCTAACACTTTATTTCAATGGTTCATTGTAGATGGTCTACTTAGTATCTGCTTAATATCTGCTAACACTTTATTTTTATGCTCCCCAAACAGACATTCACTGACTATAAGTAACTTTGAAAGTACATGTCAACTTATTCTACTAACCCTAACCTATCAGTCTACTAACAGTCTACTAATACTCTACTGTGGTTTTTTAAGTGTTCTTTTGTAAAATAAAGTGCTATGGTATTACCATGTTTATTTGGGTATGTACCACGATATATCCTCTAAAATATGTAAATAGAATGGCACATCAATCTGTTAATAATTCAGTACCAGATTAATAATTAATAAATCAGTACAGATGTATTGATTTGTTTATTCTTGTACAAATGGCCCGAGGTTGTTGTTTACCAGGTGAAGCAGGTCTCCTTCAATCCACTGCCTCCAGCCACGGTTCTCCTTTTCTCCCTTCTGGACACAAACCAGTTTATCACCATCCCACGTCACCAGGGTCTGAAAACAAATATTTCAACAGATGTAAAAGATGCATAGGACCCCACCTGCACATTCATGACATAAAAGCAGTTATTATATGGTTAAATTTGTTATCTTGTACTCAAAGGGCATTAAAGGAGCAAATATGCTGTATCATTTATAACAATGCACTGAATTTAAATTTAAAGGTTCACTCTATGTAACTTTTGTTCAAAATTAACAAATTTTAATAGTCAATACATCTTTAATGCTTCTTTCAAAATGTGTTTTTGTCTTGCCTTGAATCGCTATGGTAAGCTGATTGTAAGTTTATATTTTAGACCTGACGGATGGTTTTCACAGGAAAGTCCGAACATGCGTCACTCTCGTGCATTTCTCATCAAATTCATAAATAGAGAAAAGTTGTGATATGGGAGTGGCATAGGTTAGTTGTCACAACGAGTGAGAAAGGCTGACGTAGAGCAGCTCTACAACCTCCGGGGAATCACCTGTTTTAAACAAACTTCAGACAGAGGAGAGTCTGCTGACAAAAAGAGAACGCAACAGAGCTCGTAATAAAACAAGAAACAACATCGGCTTGGCTTTTCAGAGATGGCAATGCGCAGATGGCATTTTTATTACTCAAAAGGTGAGTAAACTATTTAACTTAACAGATATATTGTCATATGTAGCTCTCTAACAGAGTTAATTGCTCATATTCATCCTCAGAGTCACACAGAGCACAACCAAAACAATGTTCTTCCGCAAAATGCATGCAATTTTGTTTTTTTAACCACTAGAGGGCCAAAAGTTACATAATGTACCTTTAACAGTTATGTATTCCATCCATTTGTATTACACAGTTTTAAAATAGACTGATAAATAAGTGTGATGCATATTTGTCAGATGAAATGCTAAGATAGGAAAGATTTCTGCACTCAAAAATTGTTTATTACCAATGTGATTTCATTTTTACACACATGACACACATGACATGCAGGAAAAAATTAGACCACTAAATCGTGCGCACGATTTAGCAAATCGAGGGAACTAATTAGTAAATCGCGTTTAGTAATTTGCGTGCACGATTTAGCAATCGAGGGAACGATTAGTAATCACGGAGGGACGCAATTAGCAATCGAGGAACGAATTAGTAATTCGTGCACAAATCGAGGGAACGAATTAGTAACAGCAATCGGGGAACGAATCGGTGCACATTTAGCAAATCGAGGGAACGAATTAGTAAATCGGGTGCACGATTTAGCAAATCGAGGGAACGAATTAGTAAATCGCATTAGCAAATCGAGGACTATTAGTAAATTGTTTGCATGAATTTTAGCAAATCGAGGGAACTAATTAGTAAATCGTGCACATGATTTAGCAAAGGAAAAATTCGTAAATCGTGCACTGAAGCAATCGAGGAACAAATTAGTAATCGCGTGCACGATTTAGCAATCTAGGAACTAATTAGTAAATCGTGCACATGATTAGCAAATCGAGGAACAATCAAATCGACGATTTAGCAATCGAGGGAAAAATTAGTAAATCGGTGCACAATTTAGCAAATCGAGGGAACGAATTAGTAAATCGCGTGCATAATTTAGCAAATCGAGGGAACTAATTAGTAAATTGTTTGCATGATTTAGCAAATCGAGGGAACTAATTAGTAAATCGTGCACATGATTTAGCAAATCGAGGAACAAATTAGTAAATCGTGCACATGATTAGCAAATCGAGGGAACAAATTAGTAATCGCGCACGATTTAGCAAATCGGGGAACCGTGCACATGATTTAGCAAATCGAGGGAACAAATTAGTAAATCGTGCACATGATTTAGCAAATCGAGGGAACAATTAGTAATCGTGCACAATTAATCGAGGGAACAATTAGTAAATCGCGTGCACGATTTAGCAAATCGAGGGAACTAATTAGTAAATTCGCGTGCATAATTTAGCAAATCGAGGGAACTAATTAGTAAATCGTTTGCATGATTTAGCAAATCGAGGGGAAATAGAAATCGTGCACATGATTTAGCAAATCGAGGGAACAAATTAAACGCGCACCGATTTAGCAAATCGAGGAACAATTAGTAATCACGCGCATGATTTAGCAAATCGAGGAACGAATTAGTAAATCGCGCGCACGATTTAGCAAATCGAGGGAATAATTAGTAAATCGCTGCATAATTTAGCAATCGAGGTAACTAATTAGTAAATCGTTTGCATGATTTAGCAAATCGAGGGAATGAAATAGTAAATCGGGTGCACAATTTAGCAAATCGAGGGAACGAATTAGTAAATCGCGTGCATAATTTAGCAAATCGAGGGAACGAATTAGTAAATCGGTGCATAATTTAGCAAATCGAGGGAACTAATTAGTAAATCGGGTGCATAATTTAGCAAATCGAGGGAACTAATTAGTAAATTGTTTGCATGATTTAGCAAATCGAGGGAACTATTAGTAAATCGTGTGCACGATTTAGCAAATCGTTAGTAAATCGGGCACAATTTAGCAAATCGAGGGAACGAATTAGTAAATCAATTTAGCAAATCGAGGGAACGAATTAGTAAATCGGGTGCATAATTTAGCAAATCGAGGGAACTAATTAGTAAATTGCATGATTTAGCAAATCGAGGGAACTAATTAGTAAATCGTGGATTTAGCAATCGAGGGAACAATTAGTAAATCGTGCACATGATTTAGCAAATCGAGGGAACAAATTAGTAAATCGCGTGCACGATTTAGCAAATCGAGGGAACTAATTAGTAAATCGTGCACATGATTTAGCAAATCGAGGGAACAATTAGTAAATCGTTGCACGTTTAGCAAATCGAGGGAACAATTAGTAAATCGCACAATTTAGCAAATCGAGGGAACAAATTAGTAAATCGCGTGCACGATTTAGCAAATCGAGGGAACAATTAGTAAATATTTAGCAAATCGAGGGAACAATTAGTAAATCGTGCACATGATTTAGCAATCGAGGGTGCACATGATTTAGCAAATCGAGGGAACAATTAGTAAATTCGCAAATCGAGGGAACAATTAGTAAATCGTGCACATTTTAGCAAATCGAGGAACAAATTAGTAAATCGATGATTTGCAAATCGAGGGAGTGCACGATTAGCAAATCGAGGGAACAAATTAGTAAATCGCGTGCATTTAGCAAATCGAGGGACTAATTAGTAAATCACGTGCATGATTTAGCAAATCGAGGGAACGTAGCAATCGTTAGTAAATCGTTTAGCAAATCGAGGGAACAATTAGTAAATCAATTTAGCAAATCGAGGGAACGAATTAGTAATCACGATTTAGCAAATTAATAGTAAATCGCGTGCATATTTAGCAAATCGAGGTAACTAATTAGCATGATTAGCAAATCGAGGGAATGAAATAGTAAATCGTGCGCATGATTTAGCAACATTTGGACATTTTATATGCAAATCAAATACATAAATCTTAAATTTAAGCCTATTTTTTTCTTTTGAGTTGAACTTAATATACAACATTATCGATTTGACTGCACTGACACTAATGGATGAGAACTGAACTGAGCTGATGATGACATCACTGTTTTCCCCAGAGCTGCTTTATAGCTGAATTGAACTCGTTTCATAATTGATGATCTTTACACAGTTGATCTGATCTGAATCAACACTGAACTGACTTCAACTGAACTATGACAATATTGCCTTTATATCTGCTTTACAGCAGAACTCAACTCTGTTTGCATCATTGAATCATTACTTTCCTGTTTATCACTGTAAAGCTGCTTTGAAACAATCTGTACTGTATTAAGCGCTACAGAAATAAAAGTGACTTGACTTGATGTGTATAGCAAATTAACATGGTATTATGATCTGATCCACTGTGTTTTTCTTATTTCAGAGATGCCAGAACAAGAGGAAAATGTGTGATCCTGTTTTGGACTTTGTTACATTTTGGACACCCACCTTAACAATTCTGTTGTCCAGGGCTTTCGTGTGCTCCTCAAACTCCTCCCCGATGACAAAGTTGACCTCATAGTTTCTGAAGGTGCTGAGAGTTTTGGTCTCAAATTTGTCTCCATTCTGCACAATGACCTTAGTCTGTTTGAGATGCACCGCGATCTTACGGGTGGCAAAGTCAATGTCTGTAGGGCAGCACAGAATCATACATTAAATCCTCGATTGTTTAAGTATGAATGTGTGAAACTAGAGAAAGGGTGCTTTGGAATCAGTGTGGAGGCAAAAGGGCCATATTTCGTCCCATGATGCAACAGAACGACCTCACACACTGGGACAAAGGTGGCTGATGTGTTCAGGTTCGCTCATCTCTCACATTTATCAAAACCACTGATAAGATACTGTGACCTGGCATGAACTTTGACCCTGGAGCAAGCACTACATTTGTTTATTCATTTCTCACACTAGTGAAGATAACGGGTGTTTTTTGTTCATTACAACTCATCAATATTTAATTCATTTCTCATTTCTTATATTTCATTTTATTATGAGAAAATTTATTTCATGATAATGATATCATTAATTTTTTTTATATATATATTATATATATATATATTATATATATATATATATATATATATATATATATAAGAATGTCGGTTACCAAGTAGGTCTCGTCCCCATTTACTACAACAGTAGGAAAAAAAATACTATGGTAATCAATGGGGGGCGAAATCTGCCTGGTTACAGACATTCTTCCAAATATCTTCTTTGTGTTCAACAGAACAAAACATTTATACAGATTTGTAACAACTTGAAGGGGAGTAAATGATGACAGAATTTTCATTTTTGGGTGAACTATCCCTTTAAGTTGTCTATATAAAGTCTGATCATTAAGCACAATGAATACATGCATTCAAATCTGTTGCAAAATTAATATTGCTCATGTAAGACTGAATATTTTGCCTCCCCAGTGCAGGCATGATGCACGAAACGTCTTACTCTATTACTTTGCACTACATCATCTTCTTTACATTGAGATTTTTACATTCAGCATTTATGCTGATTAACAAGTTAGCTCGATCAGTAAGAACAAAACCTGTGTGTAGATATATCTGCATTTCTGGAGTCCTGTTGATAACGTTATGTTTCTGTTTAGGCGTACAGTAAAAGAAAATCACTTACCCATAGCCTTCATGACATCTTCAAAGTTGTCATTGCTGACCATCTCCCACGTTCCATTGTAATCAGCCGGCATTGTGAAGCTGGATGTTGTGTGTGTGTGAGAAGAATAGGATGAGGAGAGCCACGGCCTTTATAGCTGTGTGTGTGTGTGAGATCAAATGAACCATAGGGACAGAGTTCTTCTGATAAGACCTTTTATCTTCATTAAGTGAAGGGCTGGGCTTTAGAAAGGGGATGTACTTGTGTCGGCTTTTAATATGGTCTGAGAGACGAGCTGTGCAGATATTGCACTTGACATGAAATTTTAAAGCTGTGACAATAAAAATTACTGTATTGCTCGCTTAAAACGAACCCAAAGTATGTTGGAAATTAACACATTTATTAATATGCTTAATAAATGACATTATTTAATAATTAATAATTAAATTGCTTTTTAATAAATGTTCACCTTTTGATTATTATTGTTGCCTCTAGTAATTATGCGTCTGATTTTTAATTTCCAACATATTTTGGGTTCATTTTAAGCCAGACATACAGTCATTTTAAACAATAGTTGGGTTAAATATGGACAAACCCAGCACATTGGGCAAACATTTAACCCAACTTGGGTTTTAGTGTATGACAATGAGGTGTCAGTAATAATGTGTCACTTGCATTCTTGTAACTCTGGTGAAAGTATAGGGCACACGAGGATAAGTTAAGATAATTTATACTGCACTTGATCTCTGTCACCAGGACACAAATCACTCTCATTATCAGCTCAGGCGTGTAAACCGCTGTCTTTGATCATGAAGTATCAGTGATCATCACGTTAATGCAATCACTGTCAGATTTCACAAGTGTATTGACATTCTTAGCACTTACTGGCAAAGTATTACATTGCAATAACAATGCATTAGTGCAAGTTTGATTAAAATCATTTCAAACGGGATTAGATGTTTGTTGCATGTAGGCTACTGTATCATTATGAGTTTTACCACAACCCACTGCAAAAGGCTTAATAGTTAATAGACCATCAGAGTGAAATATGACCCTCGGACAACACTTGTGTTTAATATAAAGAAATCAGAGCAAAAATACACGAATAAATAAACTATAAAATAAATAATAAATAACAAATCTCATATGTACTGTTGTAATACAGTAAAAACTATTATTAATGGTTTCAATTTAATGGTATTTATGACAATAATAATGGACCTAAAACATTTTCATTGTCTTAATGTAAATTAGAGCTACACTATTCTGGATAAACTGAGAATCACTATTTTTTTTTTAAATAGAGATCCATTTCTGCCAAGACGCTGAGTAAAAAACTAAACAAAATAACGTAATTTACTGGAGGTTCTGACAAAATGTTAATTGCTGCAGTCTGTTTAAAAATGTTTTAATTAATTTAAATTAATTATTTTAAAAGAATTGTTTGAATGAATGATTCAATGACTCGCATATAAAAACTTGAATCAGCGTTTTTGTACAAATCTCTTGAATGATTTAATGGAAAAAACATTTTTAACAGTCACTTGTCACCACCTACTGGTGAAACGATGCAATTAATACAATCTTTATTTAAAGCGTTACTTTCAGAAGGTGATTTATTCTTTTGATCGCTAACATTTACATCAGTGTCAGCGTTGCCAAGTCTGCAGTTTTCCCACGGAATTGGGCTACTGTTGCCGCGGGTTGTTTGTTTTTCATGTCCGTGGGTTGAAGCAACCCCAAATAACATGATATTTAGCCCCTGGAATGCGAATTTAACCAGGGGAACCCCGCCAAAACGTGGATTTTACCCCCCTGAATGCGATTTTTACCAGGAGACCACCCTGAAATGCGATTGGGCTAGTTTGGGCTAGTTTTGAGTATCAATTGGGTGGGTTTTGATGTGAAAATCTGGCAACCCTGCAGTACGATCACATTCAGATCTGCATTTGCGCTGCCATTGATCCAGAGAGAGCAGTTATCATAACAGTAAAGGCTATTCTTATTTCTGTGTTACAATAATTTACATTATCACAGTACTGGAATAAAAGTTCAGATATCAACACTGATCAGGGTTGCCAGGTTTTCACAACAAATCCCGCCCAACTGAGACTCAAAAACCGCAGACTTGGCAACACTGTCATACTGGTCAAAAGTTGAGATTGAATGAGATCATGTGGGTGTTTGAATCGACATTGCAAGATCAACGATTAATCATGCAGCTTTTTCTGGTTTTGAGGTAAATTATATGACCCAACATGATATAGCCTAATCAATAATTCATGCCAACTTATGTTTTTACGTTAGCCTACTTTAACTCATCAAATTAATTTAAACAATTTCCATTTTTTTATATAACCTAAATTACACGAGATTCAACTCCCTTTTAGTCAGTTAAATATTGACTAATTTAAGTTGAAATGCTAATTGCAACAACTTTTTTAAACGTTTTAATAGTTGGAAATTTTTAAAGTATGGATTTTTGAATTTTTCATGCGAGTGGCCCAAATATCTGAAGGTGAAAAAAACAAACAATTTTGGCATTTTGCCCTATAAATAATCCTAAGCAATAAATGTTGCAAGGTTTAAAAAAAAAAAAAATAGAGCAGAAGGTCAAATTGCTTAAGAAATATAATTTAGGGCAAGTGTTCTCATGTTTTAAAAAATTTATGAGAGTTCGAGTTTTTCAGTTAGTCCTCAAAACCACCAAGCAATTCTGATCCCATCAGCAAAATCTCAACTTTCCAATATGATCAAAGACCAGTTTGAAACCTAATGCGCTTACTTTCAAGGCACTGATCAAAAACATACTGAAAAAAATATAATTCATCATTTGTAGGCTGAATATACTGTGTAAATACCAATTAGTTAAACAGTTTCATTAACCAAAATATCATAAAAATATGTTTTTTATATAAGTTATACCAAAATATAAGTTTTAGCTTGTCAATATGCATAACTTCATTCAAGCTCCATTACAAATGTGTTCTTCAATATTGATATTAGGAAGTGTGCAGGAGCAAAAGCCAGAGATAAGGACAGAGCTGACTGTACGCATATACTTCAGATCATGTAGGCTAAAGTTCAGTTTGCCGTCTGTGATATGTACTCTTGCACAATTCTCCTTGTTAAAAAAAAAAAAAAGTTTAAAGGGTTAGTTCACCCAAAAATGGTGCACAAGCCTCAACAGCGCAACCTTGTTATCATCAATACATTATACAGCCTATTATCATCCACTATCGATCAGCAATTACACTAAATGTAATATAATCATTCTCGTGTTTTTTTTTATTTTTTGTATTGACGTTTTAATCAGGTCCTTGCCTGGCAAGTAAAATTCTCTCTCACTTACCCCTTCAAAAAATCCACTTATCCCGGACTAATTGAAAAGCATTAGTGTCGAGCCCTGACATCTTAAATCAGAGCTAAATCCTGATTTATAATCGAGACGTTGTCTGACAAAATCACAATACATAAGATAAAGACAGTGGCTGTGATTTTGGCTAACGTTGTATGTACACGTAAAATGATCACTCAGGTTAGAAGCAATAGTATCCATTTTATTTGTTCTCTGACAGAGTGCGCAGCCTCAACTGAATGCGCTGCTCCTCTCAGCCACTCACTGAACAGAGCAGATGCAGGTACGCCTGTGGCAGGAAAGCAAGATCTTGCGCTCATGCGGCAGTACCGGTGGGTCTCGGAAGCTAGATCAAGTTAACAAGTCGCTAATATTCGTCTCAACGCGCTTTCTTGGTAAAAAAGTCGCAAAAGGGATCTGAAAAGTCGCTAAGTTGGCAACACTGATGCAGCCTTCCGTCTCCAGATCACAGCCTGCCGCTGTCCAAAACCGCGTTACGACAATTTTGCACCAGCAGGAGGCAATTACCAAACTGGTTCTGTGTGCGTATCACACCAATGTACATATTTTATGACAGCAAATCAAAGTTATTATGAAGGCTATATTCAATATAAAATGGTATTTTTTTTCTACAAAACTATCTAAAAAATTTAATACCTGTAGGAATAAAATTTAATGCTTTTTAATGCCATTTAAGGCCTTAATTTGGCAAAATCCATTTAATGACTTTTAATGCCCTGCGGATACCCTGTTATAAGCAGTAAATTAGGAGTTTGAGGCAAAAGCAATAATTAATATGCTCCCCAAACTGTTACCATGTTCTGCACTTCTACTGAGTGTTGACAGTGACAGTTCAGTTTTGTTTATGTACAACAGTTATCAAAATCGGACCAATGTTTATACCAACTTCTTTGTACTATGAAATCTTGCAACATCTGTCGTTGTAAATAGTAAGGATAGACTGACATAAGACCATTCCAAATCCCTTCTCATCCCGGGAATTTTATGCTCATTGCATTAACAGTACCAAAAACAAACTTCACTCGGCGGCCATCTTTGAAACACATCTCGGGCATGCAAGTGCACCTCCTACCTCTTTAAATGGGAAAACATCAAATTCTTCAAAGTTGTTCACCAAGTTTACGATTAAATTTCATATTTGAAATCACCAATGAAAATTGGTAACAACGGTCTCGTAAGTTTTGTTTCGAAATGGTTGAATCATGACAAAAAACGGCATTTTTCAGGCTGGATCAAGCTAATAAGCATGCGTAGTCCAGGCTGGAACCGGAGCTTCTAACGGCTGCTGCAGTGACGTGATGACTTACCAATCAGCGATTGGCTATTATTTAGAAGGCGGGACTTATTACAAACACACCAACTGCCATAACCTGATTAAGCCAATATTCTGGTTTCTAGAAAGTAAAACAAGTGCCATGTGCCTGAATTAATCAGAATATTGGGTCACGCAAACACCTGAATAACTACTATTTCAGATTATTAATTTATACCCATCTACATATGTATACGGCTCAGTCAAGTAACAGCGTATATGGAGCGCTGCTTCCAATTTATTCACTTTCCTTTCACTTGTCCTGTATCTATCAGCTCATTTAAAGATTTCTCAAGCAAAACAGACTGAAAACGAGATCAATTCCAACCTGAAACAGTACTTTATTCATAGGAAGTCATCCCTCTCCCACTTCAGAGGCCAACAGGCTTAACATCCTCAGTGAAACTTGTATTAAAGAAGCTCTTATGAAAAAGACATCAAGCAAAATGCCAATTGACAAATGCATTACATAAACTGCGATGCACAATTCAAAGACTTGTGTACAAAAGTTCATTGCTGTCCATAAGTTAAGTCAGAAAAGGAATTAATACTGAAAGTATGCAACACAAATCACTAAAACATCTTCCCAATATGAGAAATCACAGTACTTTGCTGGAAGTACTCATTTGATTTACTGTACTTAGCAAACAGGTACCAATTCATAGTTCATGGCATGGCAATTCATTTTAATCGAATACAAAAAGAAAATTAATGCTTGACAGAGGAATTTAAATATATACAATACTTTGCTACAAACTGATTCTCAGAAACCTGGAAATATGGTCAAAGAAATCCAAACAAAGAGGAACCACAAGGAAAAGCATTTGTACATTTTGGCTCGACGATCCCTTCAACACTGACATTACAGGATTTGCGTGTCAGAGTCAAAGACGACTTGTTCGTTTTCATAAAGGGTGTTTGGACCTAAATGCTTACGTGGAAAATATGACACTAGAATCCTAGAACTAAAAATAAAAAACAAATGCAAGTCTGAGAATATGGTAAACGTAGTTGACCCCTGAGTTTCTAATGCAGATCTAGTGTATAAAATACCTCATTACAGTGTGCCTTTTAGTGCAAGCCAGCAAATATGCTCGATTAAACAGGAGGTATATTAAGATAGCACCCAAGCAAAACAATGCTTCTCTGTGCAGTCTGTCCTGTTGGCCGAATCACAGAGTGGGGCTGGTTTGAACAGCCAAACCAGTAAATCAAATACATCTTATTTATAATTCATTTGTTTCCTTTGTTTTTTTTCATAGAAAATATAAATATCCCTGAATGGAACTGATTCACAGTATAGTGAGGACTCCAGTGCTACTACCATTGTTTTTATGTTGGGACAATCAAGTGTCTTCAAGGTCTCCAGTTAGTGTCCTTCATTCGCTGTCTTGGTAATTCACAGTCCGCTTGCCTCCGTTTCTGGTCCGGATGCGTGTGGCCCGTCGAGGTTTCCCATACGACACGTCGCTGTCCTCGTCGGAAACATCCCTCTGGCGTTTCCTCAAGCGCGTCGTTCCTCGGTCACGGTTTCTTAGCCTTCTCTTTGGGCTGCTTCGTGAACCTGAGCTGGCATCCGATTCAGACTCCCCAGACTCTTCGCTCTCAGAGTTGTCGTTGCTTCCGTCGTCGCTTTCGCTTTGCTTCCGCCGTCTCCGGCTCGCTTTGGGATTCTTCTCCTGAGGCCTCTGTTCTCTCGACCATTCTCCGATTTGCATCTAGTTTCGGAGTCGCTCTCAGAGTCCGTCGAGCCGCTCAAAGGCTTGAAGCGCTTTGCGCTCTTTCTTTGAGCTTCCATGCACTCGTTTTCATCACTGGTCCTACTACTTTTGTTGTCTGTATCTTCAGACTCTGAGGAGCCACCACGTTTCCTTTTGGAGTCGCCGCCGCCGCCGCCTGATGGTTTTCTTGCCCGGGAGATGGTCCGCTCCTTGCTCTTCCCATTCTTTGATTGAATCTCCATCTCAGGACTGAATTCTTCATCCGAGTCCTCCATTATGTAGCTCTTCTTGGGAAGATTTCGAAGTGATTTTCCTTTGGATGCAACTGCAAGGCAAGGCCTCCTCCTTGGATGTGTCGGCTTGTCTTCCTCTGATGCTTCGCTCTTTGGTGACTCATCAGAGGAATTGCCCACCTTTTTTCTCCTCCTCCGATCTACCTTCCCTTCGCTATCTGAACTGGAGGCATCCGACCTTGTGTCGAGTTTCTTTTTGCGAGCATTGGATGCCCATTTTCTGTTTCTGAGGGACCTTTTTTCTTCTGCATCATCGCTTTGATTCTCATCGTCTGATTTAATTCTCTTCCTGTGTGCAAGAGATTTTTCCGAAACGTCGCTGAGTTCCTCTGAGTCCTGGGTTGTTGACATTAATGCATCTGTGGATAAGGTTTTTTTGTGGGTAACTTGCTGTTTTTGGCTGTCTGATGATGCTTTACTTTTCTTCAGCTCTTTCACATCCACCTTTCTTCCGTTTTGATGAGGGTGCTTTTGAGTTCTGGGAACCTCAACATCCTCCTCAGAGCTCTTCTCAGAATCCTGCTTGCTTTGCCGAGGTTTCTGATGTCGGTCTCTGGAGCAGTTTTCCTCTTCTTCGGCATCGGTGTCATTCAGTTTCTTGATTTTACTGACAGCGGCTTTTGCGGTCTTCCTTGTGGACTTCCGCCTGACAATGAGGTCCTCGTCCGACTCCCCATTCACACTTTCATTCTGACTCCCCTCATCATTTGAGTTGTCCTCACTGTCCTCCCACTGTTGTTTGGTGCTGTGTCCATTAACGAAAGGAGATGTTTCTAAAAATGGAAATATGGAAGTAAGAAAGTAGAGTTTACAACTTCCCCTCCACTATGTACAAATTGACCTTTCTTTATTGTCAGTGTCGCATTAACCCTTTAAGGGTTAGTTCACCAAAAAATGGAAAATTCTGTCATCAATTACTCACTCTTATGTCGATCCAAACACATAAGACTTTTATTCATCTTCAGAACACAGATGAAGATATTTTTAGTCAAATCTGAGAGATAAACGTGACTGCAGTGGTTTAACCTTAAATGTTATGAAGCACCGAGAATACTTTGTGCGCAAAAAACAAAAATAACGACTTTATTCAACAATCTCTTCTCTTCTGTGTCATTCTCACATTGTTTACGTCCAGCGCTTCCAGGTTCTACGTCAGAATGCCGACTCAGTTTTTGCGCACAAAAAGTATTCTCATCGCTTCATAAAATTAAGGTTGAACCACTGCAGTCATATGAACTGTTTTAACCATGTCTTTGGTACCTTTCTAAAGTGGTGGTTAAATTGCTGTGGAGGAGTCATATACCTTACGGATTTCATCAAAAATATCTTAATTTGTGTTTCAAAGATGGTCTTATGGGTGTGGAACGACATGAGGCTTCATTTTTGGGTGAACAAAAGCTTTAATGTGACTTCTGAATGGAACAACATTTAATGAGGAAAAACTGCAGGATGGGACTTTTATCTGTCAGGAATTGTGAAAAGGAGGCATCCATACCAGAATGGGGACATGACTGAGATTTTGCAGCAAATTGTGGAAAGGGTTGTGTCCTAGTGATCAGGCCATATTTATTTGAGTGTAAACAAACTGAACGTTATTAGTGCTGAACTGAAAGTTATTAGTGCAGTCAAAATGAAAAATATTTAAAGCAATTAACGCAGCATCCATTAGAGTTACATTATATGAACATGCTCTTATTCACGCAAACGCTTTTAAACCATCTAAGCGCCACAAAACAAATGAGAACGTGCTGTCTGTGAATGTCGTGTCATGTGACACACACATGACTTGAGTGCACAGAAAGATGCGTATCAGTATCAAGTTCTCTTTTGCACTTAAACAACATAGAATTATGCCAAAATGCTTGTTTTGTTGAGTATCCTCATAAGAGCAGTCTTTAATGAGTTAAATAACATCTTAAATGAACTTAGAGTTGTGAGAAAATGAGATCCGTGTCATGTTCAGCAGCGACAGCAGCCTAATAAAGCAGTTGCTGTGATGTCTGTCATTAATGTTCATCAGAGAACAGAAAATTGTACATTGAGAACAGAACATTTTTGTGCCGTGGGTAATAGTAGGATTTTTCGCCCGGCTACCACCGCAAGTATATTTCAAACCTGTGGGAAGCACTGAACTTTATTCTTAATTTCTGTATATTTCCCACCTGACATACAGGTAGGAAGGCCACAGGTAAATATATTATAATGGGTTCATGTGAAGATTGATTTTAAAGCCTAATAAATGTTAAAATTGATAGCTTTCAGTTATACTGTAATGTTAAATGTTTATATTTAATGTTTAAAAAAAAAGTTTCATAGAAACATCAGTAGCAGTGTTAGTATCAGTGATACTGGCCTTTAAACTTGCCATTAAACATTTAAAATATACTGTCTTTAAGATGTTTCTACATTAATTTGGAGAGTAACTGTGAAATGATTGTTTTTAATCCAAAAAATGTGTGATTAGTTAATTTTTTTAAATCGATTGATAGCACTAGATGTCATTTAAATTAACTTCTTTCTTCTTTGGACGAGCATGCACTCACGAACTGTGCAAAACATGGATGTGTAGATGGATAAACATTTTGATTTCAAGTTGACTGTAGAGCTCAACAGTTCAACACTGAAGGGGAGATACTACCAAGCATACCCTTTTTCTCTGCTGATCGTCTGCATGGTCTGCGGCCAGCAGATCTACTCTCCTCTTTGCTGTGAGAAGACGAGTCACTGTCCGCGCTCACACCACTCTTCTCTTCTTCACTAACAGAAGCATCACTTTCATTTGACTCTGTGAGGACAACATTAAAAACATTTAAGTTACATTAGATATTTGGACACAAAACATTTCAAGGTAAGCGATGTAGATGTTCATACCCTCCTGAGAAGCTTCCTCTTCGTCTGAATCAGAACTGCTCTGAATGACAGCCGAGCGTTTGCTAGCACGGGTTGCAGGCCGCGTGCCGCCTCCATGACCCTCCTCATCCGAGCCGTCACCGTCTTCCAGGGTATCCATGAGTTTCATCTTATTGACCGCTGCCATGGCGGTCTTGCGGGTCCTTGGCCGACGACTGACAGAAGACAATGACTCGTTTTCTGAGGTGTCTGAACCTTGTGAAGGCTCCTGGTCAGAATCGCTGCAGGGTCGTGGTCTCTGACGCTCATGTGACCTGCTGTGCCCATTCATCTTGGCATGGCTCTCTAGGATACACAAAACAGTCGCTGCATGAGAGAAAATTTTGTTTGTCCACTAGTCACACTTTACTAGGTGGACAGAGCTGAAAGCACTTGAAATGTATTAATACATCTCCGATTATGTTCATCTGAAAGAAGAAAGTCATATACACCTATAGGGCCCTATAAAATCTGTTTTATTTTATCCCAAATTCCGTTTTTTCCGTTTTAATTTTTCTGGATTCCGTTTTTTCCGTTTTATTTATTTTTTGACTCTATTTTAATGGTTAAATTAAATTTTAGTAAATCAAAAAGCATGTCTAATTAATTGAAATAAAGAATCTTGTCCAATTTACCAACAATTTAATAAAAGTTTAACAAAAAATTAATTTTTTTTTAGGGCCCTATGATAAATGTTTTATTCTTTCCCCTCAACTTTTATTTTTTACCAAATTCTGTTTTCTGGATTCCATTTTAATGATTTAATTCCATTTTAATAATCAAAAAGCATGTCTAATTAATTGCATTCTTAAAAACAACAATATTTATTAATTAAAAAATATATTTTTATGATTTTTTTTTCCCCAGAAGTTCTGTTGTGTATTTAAATTTTTCTGGCAATCAAATGAACGCATACCATTTAATTGATCTTTTAATCATGAAATTAAACTTTTTTGTCAAACAATGTGCTGCACAACAGAGCTTTACTGTTAAAATTAAAACATGGAAGAAACACTGAGATTATTGTTTAAAAATATGTTTTAATAATTGTTAGTTGTTAAATTAATTTATCTAAATTCTATTCTGTACAACAGTAATATGTTTCTGTCAAGTTAAATCTAACTTTTATTTTGACGGTTTGCCTAGAGCTTTGAGTTTCTCTGTGTTTATGATGGTAGTTTTCTCAAATGAAGTGGTTAAATGCCAATGAAGTGACTTTCAGAGCAGCTCTGGAGATGAATTCGTGCGTTCATATAGTGAGGCGACAGAGGACGAAAACACTGCGAGTGTCGCATGTGCGCCCCCGCGCGAGTGTGTGTGAGGCGGTGTGAGGTCAATGAAACTGCGCTTCCGCATCATTCATTTCAGTCACACAGGCATGCAGGATTCATGTTTAAATAGTCTTTTTGCGGTTTAATATTCACAACACTAGTCTATATCGCGATTTAATTTAAGTGTACTGACCTGCTTTTAATTCATTCATCAAAAATTTGACAAATTCCGTGACATTCCGCGTTATATAGTAAATTCCGTTTTTATGAATGGATTCCATGATTCCAGCCGCGATTCCGTGATCACGGAAATTATAGAGCCCTACACCTAGGATGGCTTGAGTATGAGTAAAGCTTGGGCTAATTTTTCATTTGAAAGTGAACTAATCCTTTAACTATCAAATCTGATGTTTACGAAGCGTTTGTGAATCCGGAGGAGAGTTTTCGGGAAGCAAATTACTCTGAATTTACTTAAGTTTCATGAATGACACACATTGTAGGGTCTCACCATGTTTTCGTTTTGCTCCTTTATTCTGTGCAGCTCTTCTCGTGGCTCTAGTCTCTCGTCTGAAGACACGAGACGAAGATGAAGGTTCTTCATCCTCTTCAGACTGACTCAAAGATTGTTTGCTGTCATGATCAGACCCTATAAATCAAAAGCACAAACTTAAACTATGGAATGGCCCCATGTAATAAACAGAATAGACTCACCCTATAATTAGAGATTTACCTATATTGGTTTACCAATATTTACTCTTTTCTACTTAATTTGTCGTCTTTGTAATATCAGGTCAACTGATAAATTGCTCCAATATAAAATAGTGCCTGTTAAAGCACTGCGCATGCAACAGGAACAAAGATTGGTTGAAATTGTTGAGTTAGAATCTTTAGTTTACAACTTAGGCATAATTTATTTGCACACATAAGCAGTTCACTTGAAAATGAAAGTTCATTCCCATGATGGTGAGTAAATGAACGTTCATTTTCAAGTGAACTACAATGCGCAGCAACCAAGTGCCTTACATTTTAACCGGAAACGAATAAGTTTTGTCTTACCAGATGAAGATGAGCCAGTCCGTCTGAAGGTATCCTTGGCTTCATTGACTCTGCGGCGCTCTGGTCCAGACACTTTGGCTGAGGTAGATTTGGCTGTAGACTGTTCTGTATTTTCCTGAGTTTTTATAGTAGCCCTCTTTTGACTACGGCCAGGAGGAGAAACAAGGACAGCTTTATTGTCTTCGGCATGGAAACTATTAATAGCCAAAAGGAAAACAGAAGAATAGAATAAGAGAGAGATCAGGCCTACCGTGTGGATCCTTGGTTGGAAAGAGCCGAGTCCTGATGCTGCGACTTCTTCCTGAATCTCTGACTGCGTCGCAGCTTCAAGCTACTTTTGACGGCAGTCTTGTAGTCAGAAATGATTTTGCGTATGCTCTCTTCGAAAAACGCTGATAGTCGCAAAGTCATGCTGTAAATCTGTAAAACAGCACAAGGATATCAATGAGTCTTTAAGAATTAGGCAAAAAGACAAGACGACAGAAAAAAGACATGAACACGTTACCTTTGACCGTTTGTTTGGCGTGTAGGCTTTAGCATTGGCAAAAATAAGCCTGGTGTCCTTGCACAGGTCTATGGGATTTTCATAGTGGTCTTCTTCAAGAGTCCGCCGCACAGTTCCAAGATCCATAGGCGTGTCGATAATATTACCATAATCCTGGAGACACCAAGACACGGTATTATAAAGACTATTACTTTGGTCAAAGATAGACACCTCTTTGTTTTGACATATACATTATTTAAAAAATAAAAATAATATAAATACAATGCCCACTCCTACTGACAATGCTTGATCCCACATTTAAATCAGTTTGTCTTATTAGGTTGGAATTATGAACTTCCTAAAACCGAATATATCTCAACATTAGCAGTTAACATTTACTTTCACTCCAGATGTGAATATTCGGCACGTACGATACTTTAATAAAAATAATGCATTCCTGTAGAGAGCATTGTGTTGAGTATGAACATTTATAGATGACAAACATTTTTCCTTGGTGTGGAAAATTATATTTAATTGTTTGGTGATGAAAATGTGCCAACCAATAAGCAGCTGACAGAAAATTAAAAAAAAAAGAAATTAAGGTTTTTGAGGAAAACATGCATTATGCATGGTGCATCACAGAGCATTTGTGGTTTAAAAGTATATCATTTGTTTGTATTTTTTTAGGAAATGGCCAATGGTTTCTCTAGATAAGACCCTTATTCCTCGTCTGGGATCATGTAGAGCTCTTTGAAGCTGCACTGAAACTGACATTTGGACCTTCAACCCGTTGAACCCCAGTGAAGTCCACTATATGGAGAAAAATCCTGGAATGTTTTCCTCAAAAACCTTCATTTCTTTTCCACTGAAGAAAGAAAGACATGAACATCTTGGATGACATGGGGGTGAGTAAATTATCAGGAAAATTTTATTTGAAAATGGATTAATCTTTTAAAAACGAGAAAAATATTCAATCAGCTCACTCTTATTTTAATGTTTCTGTTCCTGCGTTCCTTCTGTATTATTACCATCCCGAAAATAAATAAATACAGCATTTTATAAAAAAAAAAAAAAACAGTCTTGTATTTGCCGTTGAGTCTATACAACACCATCTTTTATAACAAGATTGTCCAAATATTAAACAAAATAAAAAACTGTCAACAGTTCAAAGAAAATATTTTTTCAAGATACCATAATTTAAAATGTTTGCTGCAAAAAACAAAAAACAAACAAACAAAAAACCATGCATAAAATTGCATTTTTGAGAGGAAAAAAGGTGTCACATATAGCCCTGTGTCACATTTTATTACATTCAGAAATAAATGTAAAATACCGGTAAATAAAGCAAATTGTTTACAAATAGCCTAAAGCTTTATACGGTTTATAATGTTCGTAAACATAACTTATAAACACTATAAAGCTATTTCAGTTCTTCTCACTCCACAACAAATCCTCTAAATTTAACAGTATATAAACATCAGGCCAAAACGAATTAATTCAAAGTGAAACTTGACGGCCATTTCAATCAAACGTTTCTGTTCAGAACGATTAAATTGATTTTGATTCCATTTCTGGTTATGTTCCTGTCAAAATTTCGTTCATTTCCGGTTTTTGTTTTTGTTCCTTGAGCCGGTTTCTGGTCCAGACCTTCTGCCATCAGTCTGAGAGATTGCTTACGCACAAATAAGCTAATGTGATCACCAAACATTCAACAGCATATAAATCAAAACTGCATAAAGTCGACCCAGGAAGAACTATAGGACTGTGAAGCTTTGGGGGGGAGGGGTGTTGATGGACACGATCTACTCCATCTGTGTTTTGATCATCATTCTGAATCCGAACCAGATGTAGTCTTTGACAAAAACGCCATTTTCTCAGCTTTCTGTTCAAAAAGTTTTTTTTTTTTTTTTTTTTTTTTTTTTTAAACTTACCCACATTCAAATGTGGATAAAAAGAGGCTCTGTTCGTTCTTTTGATACATTCACTGTTCACATTCTTACTTTCTTCTTAAGTATTCATCAAAGATATGATCAAAAATGCTGGCGCTTGCTGGCAACTTAAAAAAAAAAATACTTAGAGTTAAGAAAAATGACCAATTCCCTAACATTATTGCACTGATTGTGTTTTGGAGACTCACCGGATATTCTCTCTGATCTACAGGATCCCGGAAAGGCTCTGAATCCTCACACTCAAACATGTAGTCCAGTAAACGTTTGCAGTAGTGCTTCCATGCATCCCTGTCCTGTACGACCTCCACTGATGGCTAGAGAAATCAAGACAAGAAGCGTCTTTAACAAACTCATCCATCAGAACAAAGCTGTGTCAGAATTTTTAACCATGGCGCATATATAGCATGATGTTAAGGGATAGTTCTGTCATCATTTACGGGTAAACAAACAGTTGGGCTCCATTAACTTCCATAGTAAGTCAGTGGGGCCCATCATCTGTTTGGTTATTGACATTCTTCAAAATATCTTCTTTTGTATTCAGCAGAAGACAGACACTCATACAGGTTTGGAACAACTTGAGGGTGAGTAAATCCTGACAGAAGTCTCATTTTTGGATGAATTGCCCCTTTAACAATGTCTCTGTTGACATTTCTACCAATGTACAGTAGGGGTGTAACGATATATCGCAGTACGATATTTCGCGATGCAAAAATGTTACGATATGCATCGTAGAGTGATGGCGATACTTTTACGATATGACGGAAGTCTAATCTTATTGGTTGAGCTGCCGACGCGACCTACTCTGCAACATGGAAGTACCAGTGAAAGAAGCCGTGTTGTCACAGCATATTAAGGGTATGTCTCAATCAGCTCTCTAGTTCAGTAAGTGTTTCGTGCACACATCGAATCTTGCAAGCAGGTTTAAACGTTTCTCGCGTCAGTCTCTTGCTTGGTCGCGTGAGAAAAGTCGTGGCTTTCTTTCACCGCAGTGCCACAGCAACAGCTGTGCTCACAGAAAAGCAAAAGATGCTTGCGATGCTTTGCTTTAAGAAGTTCTGTGGGGCCGTTCACATATTGCGCGTCTTTTCCGCATGCAAGTTAGTTATTTCAAATGTAGCCATGCGGCATGCGCGCTCATAATGGAAGCAACGCGGTCGTGACGCGCATGCGGTGCGTTTTCCAGACGCATCGAGATGAAAAATGATCAACTTTTCAGAATGCCGCAAGCGCACCACAGGTCATGTGACAAGAACCAACCGATCAGCTATGGCCTTTCCGTAACAAAATATCAAAATCTCAGCCGAACAGCTGATCATAGCTGTACGAGGTGTTTTTATATCTAGTAGTAAAGCTAATGCAAGGGCTAGAAATCAATTTATCCTTTGCTGAAACTTCCTGATCCTCTTGGCGAGCGCGGTTCATGGTTGCATAGCAACGACCGACGCCACGGGAGCGCAAGCGCTTTGGAAAGGAGAAGCGGTGCGGCCGCGCCTTCCACGCGTTTTTAGAAGCGATATGTGAACGTCTCTTAGAATTCTTAATTCTAAGTTCATGTTAATTTTAACATATTTTTTTTTCAGTGACAGACAAACCTATTCAGCTGTTAATTTGAATAGGCTACAGAAGGTTTTTATTAAACCTTGAAATGTGATCTTGTATGTACAACAAGGAAAATTATTGAAATTTGTTAATGTTTTTTAAATAAATCTTATTTGAATTTCAGTTTCATTTTGTTCAAAATATCGTGATACGTATCGTATCGTGAACTCCGTATCGGGTATACGTACCGTATCGTGAGCTGAGCGTATTGTTACACCCCTAATGTACAGTATATACACTGTCAAATTACCCAGCTCTACTATTGTAATATAGCTTGCACTACCTGGCGAAGTCTTTGTCCAGCAGAGGGTCCAGGTGCATCAATGTCATCCATGTCCTAAAAGCCACATGATATCAGTCTCATGTCCTCCAGGAAAAGGCAGTGAAAACACAGGTTGAACAAGCACACTTACCTCATCGTCAGAGTACTCCATGTTCTCAACAGCATTATAGATCTCCATGATATCTGTGCAGTGAGGTTTACTGTGGCCAGGGAGGGGGGGAAAGTTTGTTACAAAGCTAAACATTACAATATCACAGATAGATCTTTGCCACCAATGTCCTGGACCAACCTTATGAACTTCAGAAGAACATTTGTTATGGTTTTTGCAGACTCTGCAATCTTGCTGCGGGGCTCGTTGAAGGTCTTGGCATTTTGTTCAATGTGTTTAACATCCCAGATCAGTGCAGACAGCCTCCTAGAGAAAGCAAAAGCAAATATGGGAAATTAGAGTTCACCCCTCAAAAAAAAACTGTCAAACTCTCATTTACTTCTTTCCAATTCAGCTCCTTTTGAGACTTTTTTTTTCAAAAGTTTAGGGACAAATCTAGCAACTTCTTGGACAAACCTTATCTAGATTGTTATTTTCCCCACTGATCTCTATTCATATTTATGAATTTGCCATTATGATGTCATCTAGTGATATTTAATGCTCCGGCTTAAACAGGAAAGGAGACCAGAGGCGTGTTTTTTTTTTATTGGATGTCAATGGAGAAGAGGCTTCACTGCACTGAATAACCTCTTTTGTGAGGAAACGGCTTATTTAATGAATTGACTGCCTGAACGCTAATCTTCAACATGTTTTACGTTAAACAAGTTTGTTGGGAAGGATATGTAGATTTTACCATGATAAAAAGGTTATTTTATAAGAGAAAGCAGAGTAGGGACTGTTGCAACAGGTAGGACTCATTTACAGCTTTACCGTAGTATTTAATAGTAATATTGAGTGATATTGTATATTGTCTAAAGAAAGTATAAAATACTGATGTTTTCTTTCTTTGGCTTTCAGGTTTTACCAGTTATTATAGGACTTTTTATAACTGCATGTATGACGCTGATGCATTTTAATGAATAAAGAGAAAATAAATAATTTCATTATAAATATTGTGTTACGTTGTATGTTTAATGAAAAAAAATGAAGTGTTCTTACTATCGCTATATTAGTGTTGTCACAATACCAAAATTTTGACTTCGATACGATACCCAACTTAAATATCACGATACCGAAACTTAAACGATACTATGGCAAAAACCTAAAACAGCAGGAAAAGTAAATAAATAACATATGACAGAACTTCTTTCTTCACCAGTGTGCAGCTGATACTTCTGGATTTGAGCTTCATTGCTGTGAAGTTAGAGTTAGATTTAATATAATTTTTAATGTTTATTATTTTCACGCTCAATAAAATTGTAAATTATTTGCTGTTATGCTTTTTTATATATTTAAGTGTTTTTGACAGTAAAATTTTTGTAAAAATTATATTACTGTAAATAATTAGAGCAATGTTATTAAAGCATAAATTGGTTTAAAATAACTGTATATACCCTTCACATATTTATGTATTTTTAAGTTAATTTTATTTTTGCAACCAGATATCACTTATTAAACTTGGACTCAATAATACACCTCTTTGCGGAGTTCTGCATGCACGAGTAAAATAAATAAATAAAAATCACTCATTTAATGGTATCACATTCACTAAACTGTCACTCTTTAAAGTCTTTGTACATTTGACGGCAAGATGCTTTTGACTCCCTTCGCTTGCGTTATTTTGTAACATCTTTTGCAGACGGGCTTTGTGGTGTCCGTGGGCTTGCCCTGGCTGTTGGCAATGTAAGCAAAATAATGCCTTATTTCGCTTCGTGCATCTGCTTTCTCAACAATTTGTGGACGGTCTGCAAGAGCACCTGTATTTGCAGCCATACCTCTCGTTTCGTCACCATAAAAGCCGTTGTTGAGAGGAATAAACGCACTCAATGTGCCTTTGAAACAGCGCGCTGCACGCACACTGCCCCCTGCTGTCGCACATTAGGAAATACAGCTGGTACTCAAAGTACCGGTACTAATAAAATGAAGAACCGGACCGTTTTTAAAAGCAGGGTATCGCGATACCTTTCTAGTACCGGTATATCGTGCAAGACTATGCTATACCAGGTTAGACTTTAATGATTTATGACTGCTGTGTGCCTAATGATGATGATATAACACTTTTTAATGAATGAAGGTAAATACTTATAATTTAAATGAACTAAATGTGTATTAAATTACAGTTAAGTTTTGGTGTAGTATGTGCCTGCAGTGACTAATCTGCAGCTAATAGAGATATCCGCACTCTTTTTTTCCGCAGTAAAGCACATTCCACAAACAATGCAGTCCTACTGTACGTTTACTAGCGATATAACACCAAATATTAACATTTATTCACAAGACCAATGTGCTAATTCACAAGAAACTGATTAATGTAAACTGTAACCGACTGTCATAAAACTTTAAACAGTGGACACTGATGTCACTGCCATTATATGATAGGCTGAGGCGCCTCATCACATGATCCAATTTAGCCGTTATGCTTTCACCAATGGTAAGAGATACAGACCCTCTCATCTCCCCAATACTAAGACAATCTCTGGCCAAGACCAGAAATGCATTGGTCAGATAAGGACGGTATCCAAAATGTGTAGTGTGGGTGTGCCTCCAGGAACGCTGCTCTACGCACACCTTGGCAATAGAATCGCCATTGACTAGTAAATTTTTTTAGTTCAACTCACTGATAATGTATATAAACATATGATTCCACCAAATCAGCTTATCTTTGTAAAATGGCACAGCTTTTTAAATATATTTGCACGTACACTCTTAACATCAGTCAATCAAGCATTATATTATGATACTATAATAATCAAGCACTATTTAATGAGAGAACTTTAGTAACTAGAACTAAAACTTGGTAACCAAACATATTTGTCATTTTAACTGAACTTAGGACTGGTGCGGGTGCTTAAGATATTGTTGGTCATTCAGTGTTTCCGTAAAAAATAGATAACAGTAACAGATAATTATTATTAAAAGATAATTCTACTACTGATAAAAATATACAACGCACTAAGGATTGATGAGCTGCTGGGTTCATGAATATTAATCACATTGTCAGCACTGATTTACTGAAATCAAAACAGGGAGGTAATAGATGAGCGTCAGCCAATGAGATCGCCGTTTGCGCATTCGTTCCGCCCACTACCGGAGAAACCGGCATCTCTTCTTGCTTGTTCTTAAAAGCTGAATAATTCCAAATGAACTCCGTTATTTTGACAGGAAAATAGAAAATCATTTACATGTACATTTTTGGGTGAACTAACCCTATAAATATTGGTGATAGTTAAAACTAAAGACTACAAGTTGTACAGATGACTTAGTGCTTTTTGCATGGAAAAAAAGCAGAATGAACACTGATCTAAATGGTGACAATTTATATTTTTAGGTGGACTATACCTATTAAGCTACAAACCTGTAGAAGTTGTGCCTGAGCCGCAGTTTGATGGTGTTCAGGTCAGTGGGATATGCGATGACAGCACAATATGTAGGATACTGAGCAAGATCGACCGGACCAGAGAAAGGTGCTGTGATGTCTGTTGAAGAGGACAGAAATTGACATTTGATAAGACAGAGGGACACATTTAAAGGGTTAGTTCACGCAACAATGAAATTCTGTCATTAATTACTCACCCTCATGTCGTTCCAAACCTGTAAGACTTTTGTTCTTATCTTTAAAACACAAATGAAGATTTTTTTAAATTCTCTAATCAACATTTTCAAGCTTTAAATTGTACATTAAAAAATAATCCAAATGAGTTGAGTGGTTTAATCCGAGTGTTCTGAAGAGACATGTTTGCTTTATATGACAAACAGGCTTTTATTCACATATAAACTTTGATCAACACTCTTACATAGAGCACATCAAATATGGCAAATGGAAATTCAAAACGTGTTCTTGATGAGTAAGAACCAATGAGGTCTCCTCAGACTAGGATTATACAGCTCAATTCATATGGATTAATTTTACCATGTCTTTATGAACTTTTAGCAGCTTGAAAATGTTAATTACATATACTTTCAATGGATGAAGAAAAATTATTCATAAAAAAATATGCGTGTCCCAAAGATGAACAAAAGTTTGAAACGAAATGAGGGCAAGGTAAAAAAAAAAAGAAAAAAAAAAAGAGACAATTTTCATTTTGGGGTGAACTAATCCTTTAAAGTGCTAGTAGACCAAAGTTTTTTTGTTCAAAATGAACAAAGTTTAAATAATACATCAACATTAAGTCAACACATCAACAATCCTTCTTCCTAAACATGTTTTTGTCTTTCTCTGCTTCACTATGGTAAGCCAAGCATTTATATTTTAGACCTTATGGATGTTTTTCGTAGGAAATTGCGAACATAAGTCACTTGCCTATGCGTGTCTCGTCTTATTTGTAAATAGAGAAAAGTGCAGGGCTTGACATTAATGCTTGTTCGGGACAAGTGGATTTTTTGAAGGGGCAAGTGAAAGAGAATTTTACTTGCCTGACCAGACAGGTAGCCTGATTAAAATGTCAATAATAAAATAACTAGGAATTGCCAAAATGCGAGAATGGCTTATTATCATCACATTTAGTGTAAGTGGCATTCGTTAGTGGATAATAATGTATAATGTACTGACGGTAACAAGGTTGTGCTGTTGAGGCTTTTGATTGTTTTGATTCAGTGTTTTGAATGAATCGTTTGAGTCAAAGATTCAATGACCCATTCATAAACAATTGACTCATTCTTGAATGAATCAGCTGTAATTCAAACAAATCGTTTGAATTAATGATTCAATGACTCACTAATTAAGATGTCATCTGCCGCCACCTACTGGCAGTTTAGTTTTTTTAAAAAGTATTATTTCTCTCCCAGCATTTCTTATTTGTATTTTCAAAAAATATTGTAAAATATTGTAAAAATTATATTTTTTTTTAGTGTAAATTTGATTGGAAACAGCCCTATTGTGTCTTATTATTCTAACTGAATTTATTGATCAAATTCAAGAATTTGAAATGAATCATACATTTAATAAGATTAGGGGAAAAATGCCCTTTATAAAAGGTAAAAAATAAATAAATAAATACGGATTTAAATGTCAAAGCTGCAATAATCTGAAAGAATAAATTATATTTACACCACAAATCTTATTTTTTCCTGGACAAGCAACTTTTTTATTACAAGTGAATGACCGATTTACAAGAACATGACAAAGCTTAATGTCGAGCCCTGAAGTGGCACAGGTTGGTTGTCACAACGAGTGAGAAATGGACCAGTTAAAACTCCAACCCGTTTTGAACAAACGACGAACAGAGGAGAGTCTGTCTGAACACAACAGAGCTCAACGAAAACAATCAACACTGCGGGATTTGAAATCGGAGATGGCATTTTTGGCGAACAAGTTGAGTAAGCTATTGTATTGAACAGATAAATTGTCATATGTAGTTCATTGTAAAGCATTATCTATTGTGAAGGGTCATATTCATCTGCACAGAGCCGAGGCACAACCAAAACACCATTCTTCTGCAAAAGGCATGCAGATTTTTTCTAGCGGGCCAAAAGTTACGTTGTGTAGCTTTAAAGATATGACACAAAATTGATAGAAATAGATCACTGTAAAAACTCAGCACAGGATAACTGCGAAATCAAACGTACCCACAGTCACAAGCTGTTCTATGCCTGCAATGATGCGTGTGCTCTCTTGGTCTCGACCCCTGTCCCCCCATTCACCCTCCTGAGGTTTATACAGGATATCGATCATCTCCTCATCCGTCACAGGCACTCCAGCACTCTCCGACTCCGGCTGTTCAGCTGCAGGATGGAAACAATCCAATAAACAGACCATTTGCTTTATTAAAACAATAAATCGCCTTCAAACAAACAAGCCAAACAACCGAATTTAGTGCAAAGACTGCTGATTTGCATTGCATTTATCTGGTTGAATAAAGCTCAAGTGGTCAGAAGTACCGTTGTCAGGAATAGCTTCCACATCCCATGGACTCAGCTTTTCGGTCTCGCCATTATCCCATCTGCAAAATCAGAAAGTTAACATCACAGCCAATGCCTAAGGTCTACGCCACAGCTCCCAATAACTCAAACAAAGTTTGGGCTTACTTGACTTTGAAGCACTGAAAATGGCTGTCGGGATACTCGGCCTGATATGGCTCCTGACAAACTATGGTCCCAAACCACCAGGCGTCATCGATCACGGAGCGAAACCGATCATCTACAGAAACCAAAGCACGAAAACCAGAACAGACATGACTGAATGCTTTATTTCTGTAGAAGACTGAACTGAATCAGGGTACCACAGCAGGCTTTCTGGACTCTGTTCTCAGGCACACTTACTCGGTCTCCACACTCTGTTCCGCGCCTCGTCGTAGCTTTGACGCAGCACCAGAAAATCAATTACATCAGGCATGTCATGATATCTAAGGAAAAACAGCACCAAAACAGTTACTTTTGCTTAAAAATCTATACAAAGAAGCTAAAAGATCATTTTAATTTTAAATCATTTTGCCAACAGTGCTGGGGAATAAGCAATTACATACAATCTGGATTACGTAATCAGATTCCAAAAATTAAATATTCTTATTTAGACTACAAAAATAATTGTAAAGAAATTTACACAGTAAAATACCGTTTTCCATTGAAACAGTAATATACCATAAAAACAATGGGTAATATTTATAATTTTAAGAAAAGAGGCCTATCGGTTACTTTCTCAAACTTTAAATAATATTACCCAGAATGCACTGTAATACACGGAATGCATTGTAATATACTGTAAAACAATGTATCCTGGGAAATATTTGTCACTTTCAAGAAAGCATCCTATAGGTTACGACATAATATTACCCAGAATGCATTGTTTTACAGTATTTTACTGTGTAAACTCAGACTGGTTACATGATTACTTAATATTCACAAAACGGCAGTAAATTATCCTTAATTCAGTGATTCTTCTCCCTCATTATTTATCTTTTACATTTTTCTTTCTAAAATAGCCTATTGCTTATATGTTCATAAAAGATATAATTACATGGAAAATTGAGAGGCCACACAGCATAAATAAAATATTTAACATTTTCAAAAAAATGAAGCAAAATTAATAAATCATTTTAGTAAGTATTACTTGTGACCTTTTTCAACTTCCTGCAGTTCCTTCACCAAAACCCTTATGTAATGTTTAATGAACTTAATGTTGTTGGAACGAACGTGGCGCCAGTTTAGTTTTTTTTCCGTAAGTTGAATAGGGAAGGCGTAGGACATCCAGCGTAAGCGTTTTGAAGAATGCGGAAATGGGAAGTACGTTCAAGGCGATATTTTGTGTTTATAAAGCATATACATTTACATTTTTTTTGAAAATGACCGATCGTTTCACTAGATAAGACCCTTATTCCTCGTCTGGTGTCGTTTAAACCTCTTGAAGCTGCACTGAAACTGTAATTTGGACCTTCAACCGTTTTGAGGCCACTGAAATCCACTATAAGGAGAAAAATCCTGGAATGTTTCATCAAAAACCTTCATTTCTTTTCGAATGAAGAAAGACATGAACATCTTGGATGACATGGGGGTGAGTAAATTATCAGGAAAAGTTTATTTAAAAGTGGACTAATCCTTTAACTTTCTATTCTAGAAAACTAAATGGGAGCAATAGTCTGGAAATGCAAATATTTTTTCTATTCTTCCAAACTTTTCCAAACTGCATAGGAACGCTGACACAATTTGTATTCAGTAATGGACTAAAATTTGTATGTAATCTACCCAGCAGTGCTTGCAGACTTACTTTATTGAAAAGGATCGGTCTGTTATTTTGCCTGTTCCAGGGTCAATCTGGGTCAGTTTCAGACAACACAGGGTTGGAGGGCAGACTTCATACTTGATCCCTGTTATTTTCACAAACTCTTGGTCCTGATAAAAACATGAGATTTATAATTTTCAAAGCCAAACATGCTGAAAACATTAAAAGGTTAGGTGAGTTGCATGCATTTTTTAAAGAAATGTTCATGGTTAAATACAAGGAAACAGAACCTTATGACAGCATCTGTGGCTTGTTGTTGGTCACTACAACAAATAAATGCAGACAAATAAAAATAGCCTTGCTGCACTACCTATGTCTCCATCCAAAGTTGCGAATTAAACTTTGCATTTGCACAGGTGAAATCAGTGAGGATTTTTCTTATAATAAATTACTTGCACCTCAGAGCGTGCAGATGAAATGCAATAAATGCTGTCATGTTATCTTGTGTTCGGATGCCTTGTGTTTGGGAAGACGCCTCTGGGAGGGAATTATACCAAATCATTCTGAAATTACTAAAACAATATTTTAGATAGTGTGCAATGAGATTGGTTCACTGGTAATAGTTTAGTTCTCTCTTGAGGTAAAGTCACATGTTTTTTATTTGATGCGCACCCAGGAATCAATTCGGTAAATGTGTTTCCATCGCAGTTTATGGGCATGTTTTCTTACCAAATAAAAAACATTATTCACCTTAATTAAGTGCATACGTTTTTTTTGTGCACGTTTTAAGATTTTTATGAGCATTTTGGCATTTCCATCAAGCATATTTTTATGCGACATCCTAAAATTTGCATAAAAATATATGGATGGAAATATAAATACTAACAAGTGATGTTTGTATGCAAACTGTTACGATCAGATCAACGCAAAGTTTTACAAAGCACTTATGAATGACTGCATCTGATTGTCTTGATCTTACTCTTAACTGCATCTTCTTCCATGGCTGTCTGTCTAGGTTAATGGGGTACAGGTTTGTCCTACAGACTGCATCCACATACGCCTCATGACCCTGACGAAAATAGATGACCTGTGTACAGAAAAAAGTTGATTTAGACATGGATCAGTTATACGTTAATACAAACGGAACTTATTCTGTACCTCGTCTCCCATTTGAGGGACGAAGGGGGACTTTCGGGGAATGACATCAGTAATCCACGCTGGGGGACGGAACTCATTTGAGATCTCTCTGTTAATGGGAGGCCTCGGTTTTGGTGGCTAAGGATAAGAAAAAAAAATTGCACTGAATTCACAAAGTAACACAAAGTAGCACAAAGTAAGTGCTAGCCAACAGTAAAAATACTTCTCCAGAATTACAACTAGGGATTTCAGAAAGAACTTCAGTACTAAGTTGATACTTAAATTTTTAAAGGATCATATAAGAATTCGTAATAGTGACAGTAAAGGCCTCGATATACTTCAAGCTAAATCAAATAACAAACGTTCGTTTGGAGTTCGAAACATCTTGCCAAAGCTAACTTTCCAGAAAAGTTCACGTCTTTGTGTTACCATTGATTTGTGGCAATTACGTAATAGATATGTGGCTCTGAGGCTCAGTCTTCTGTGACATGGAGATCTTCTCCGGTTCATTTCTTCTGTTCAGTCCGTCGAGGTCAGACATCCGTGAGTAAAAACATGAACACACCGAAGAACCGCTTTATAGTAGAAAATGAAGTTGTAATCCTAATTGAAAATGACAGAGTCAGTTTTATTTCATGTTTAACACTATAAAGCTGCTTCATTCAAAGGGGTGTTTGATTATGATTTGACTTGTTTAACTTTAGTTAGTGTGCAATGTTGAACATAAACAACATCTGCAAAGTTACGACGCTCCAAGTTCAATGCAAAGGATATTTTCTTTTAATTCTGTGTTTTCAGCCTGGAACACACCAAGCTGATGCCAACGAACTAGCGGCGACAAAAGCAGACTGTGGGGTTGGCTCACGTCGGCAGCGTCTGTGTCCAAAGTTGCCCTGACACACCAAACTGACGCTTGACACCCAACGGCCAAGTAGCACGTCCGTTCTGCGCCTGCGTAAGAAGAAATACCTTTCGGTACCAGCAGGTGGCAGTATCTGAACAGCCAATCAGAATGATCAGATGGCCCGACGAGCTCCGACACCGATTCAACATGTCAAATCGGCCAAAAAAAAGCCGACGAGGACCAACTTCAGCTAACGGTGCGGAACACGTTGAGAAAACTTAGTCGGCCGACGAACAAAAACTGACAGACGGCCGACCGTCGGCTTGGTGTGTTCCGGGCTTAAGGACTACAACAAGCTTCTTCCCTAAAATTTACATAAACCCCGCCCCCGAGAACACACAACAAAGGGGGCAGGGCCATGTTGGGCTGCTTTAGAGAAGAGGAAGAGTTGTTGTAGTAGAGTGTTGTTGATATGCCGTCATTTTACGCCGGACTGCTTCACAAACGAGGACCAATTCAACACAAAAGATGATCATGACGGCACATGCTAGTGGATGAGTTGAATCAACTCCACAGCAACTACATCAATTTATCCACTAACCATTCAGAAACGTCCAGTTTCATTCTAAAAGTTGTAACTTCTTCCTGAGTCTCTCCATCAGTGTCGACTCCGGTTTGAACAATGTAAGGCTGAACACCGTTACTGACAATCCTCATTTTGGCTGCGTGAGATTCTCCAGCTTTGTTGTTATTGAATTTTTTTTTTTTTTTTTAATAAATGTGACGTGACTAGACTGGATAGGCGAATTGCAGAGCTGGTGCAAACATCTACATCGCTATGATCTTAACTGCTGTTATTTTTGTTGTGTTTATTTTATTATTAAGTGGAAAGAGCACAGCACACAATTACATATTCATCTAGACGCCGCTCTCAGCAACATGGGCCGCATCGGGATGTTCGCGAACAATATAGCTCTGGTCACGTATTTCAAACTTCTTTTTACCCCTATGCAAAGTATGAAAAACACTACACTGTGAGTATATCGGGGCCTTTCAGTAATGGATGTGCTATACGGCCCAATAGACACCTTTGGCATTTTGCTTTTGGCCTTCTTGTGCTTTCTGGGTGAAGACATCTGCTCCTCTTCATCTAGAGTTTTGCTCCTCATCCGCTACATCTTCGTCCTCCTCATCCTCTTCCTCAGAGCTGCTGATCCTGCGGGTAGCACGTCGTCGGGAGGATGGAGACGCGGACGGTCGCAAATTTATTCCTGCATCTGCCATCCAGTCGGAATAATCACTGGAGGAGTGGCTTCATGAACAAAGAGACAGTGTAAATCTTTCCCTCATGAATATGTTAGCGATGACAACATGAAATGAAATCACTATATGGACGTCTTATCAGTTTAAGGGTGTAGCTTATAATTTTGTCACCAGCAGGACCAAACAGAATTCAAAAATTGAGCATTTCAATTAGCTCAAAATTTGCAATAGTTTTTGAGTATAAATAAAAATGGCTGTGCCAGGCATTCCATATCTTTAAATTTTCAATTTTAATTTGATTAACTGTAAGGTATTATTGGAAGCTAACTTGCAGATCTACGGACTTCCTTTTTAAAAACAATTACGTGGCAACACAAATACCTTGAGCTATCACTCCTCCATTCCTCTTCATCCTCAATGGACAAATCAACATCACTGCCCTCCATTTCACTATCCTGCACCAATGAAACATATACACACACACATTGTTATTGACATGTCTAATATGGCAGCGTTTTAAAAAGTAAATGATCACAAATGCTCAACCTCGGAAGACGCCGTCTCCTCTCCTTCCTCACATGAGAACTCTATGTACTCTTCAGCCAGACTCTCTTTACGTTGCTGGTTTTTCTGCCGTTTGCGTGACTGCGCACGTTTGAGGCATGGCCCTTCTTCATCAGAATCATCCTATGGGCAGAACCATAATGTTCACGGAGTGTTGACATCAATTTCCATAATGCACTTCATAAGGAGAAAGTACCGTACCCTGAAGCTGGCGTGGGTCACTCTTCTTCTCTTGATGTTGTAAAGGCTGACCTCCTCATCTCCCTTGGATGTTCTGAACGACTCCTGTGCCCTAAATGAAGAAGCAATTTGCATTGTTATCCAGCCTTTCTGAATGCTCTATTAACCTGGCTGAACTTAACCACTGCCATCAAATCGACCATTTTTACAATGATACCAGTCTTTTTTTGTCTGATAATCAACATGAGTTGGTTCCCTTTCGAGGGAATTCCAACGCTGCATCATAGTGTTGATGCTAGGGCTGCACGATTATGACAAATCATAATTGTCGATTATTCCCTTAAAATTGTAATTGCGATTATTAATTTCAATTATCACAATTACATTGAATGATGTTTTGAGTTTGTTCTACCTCTGTTTACATAGCCCTGTGTTTCAGATTTTCTTGGTCAGTTCTCATTTTCGCATTTGCGTTATTCTCCTGCGTGCTCATTTTGAGTGTTTGGATTATTAATAACGCCTGTTTTGTTTTTGAATCTCTATCTTTGTGCCTGCTGCCCACATTGTAACACTTATTATATAGCAAAATAATAATAATAGCAATTAAAAAAAAAAAAAGCAGTAATATGGTCTTTTTTTATGGTCTTGACACGAATACACTGCATCATCTGACCTCTGCCAGCCAATAGTTTTCACTGGCATGTTTTCACACGTGCTTCAGACACCGGTCACACAGGAGGCATCGTCACCATGACACAGCATCTTGTTCCCTTCTCAGGGAACCGGGTTACATTCGTAACCTGAGAGGTTTTTAATTATTGCCCTTATGTGAAACATTTTAGGGTCAACAATTGAAATTCAGATTTTAAAGGGATAACCCTACAGTTTTTATAGACTTTAAGGTGAAAGTTTCACTTTCAAATGAAAGTTAGCCCAAGCTTTACTCACCCTCAAGACATCCTAGGTGTATGACTTTCTTTCTGATGAACATAATCGGAGAAATATTGGCAGTGTAATGGGACCAAATATAATGGCAGTGAACGGGACCAACGAGTATAAGTCCTTCCATCCATCATAAACGTACTCCACATAGCTCCGGAGGTTTAACCCTTTAAAACCGGATGGAGCACCCGCGCTCCTGTTTGCAAGTCTCTCTTTAAGAGCCAATAAAAACTGAACCCATATAGGTCGCACAAAAATTCTTTTTGCATACAAAACCAGAGACTTTACACGTTCAGATCAAGCCTCCAACATGCTTCTGTTGCATTGTTTTCACCCTATAATGAGTCTGAGTAATATGCGTTTACAATAAAAACTGAATACAAATGTAGCAAATATGTAGATTTCACGTGCTTATAACTTCATGAAAAATGCACAGATATAACTCACTCAAAATGATCACAAGATATTACTCACGGAACGATTTAAAATACTTGGCTAAAAACATGTCTCATCTTTCTGGGATGCAGTGTGTATCCAGTGTTCCCAGAACCATCCAGGTTCGTTTTCCAACGTGGAGTAACACAAAATAGGAATGATGTTAAAGCTTAGAAACTCAGCTTTTTAATGCATTTAACCATTTTGAAAAACTCCTAAGGAGTGCTGAGAAGCGCCTCTAAACCGGAGTTTACCGCCCGTGGGCGCCATCTAGCTGCGAAAAAATGAATAACACTTTATTCAACTATATGCTATCACCACAAAATTTTAACCAGATGCACCTCACATGTAGGACAGCATCACCAAAAAATATTTTTTCTCCGATCTTATTGCCTTCCTGAGTTATTCCATATAAAATAAAAAAAATTATTAAAAAAATATATATTTTTTTTTTTTCTCAGCATGAAAATGTCCAAATGTAATGTAACTTATATTTTCTAAAAATTTTAAAAGTGTTCTATTAAATGATACCTACCTTTTGACACTCCTTGCTACAGTTTTGGAGTTATGGGTCTTTACTTTTGTGTATGTCGCTCAGAAAAAAAAAAAAAAAAAAAAAAAAGTAAAAAAAAAAAAACTTTAAAAGCGCCTTCAGGTCTTAAAGGGTTAATAAAGGCCATATTTAAAAATATCCATATTTAACAAGTTATGAATAGTGAAAGCATAGGACGTAGCACACGTTTATGATGGATGGATGAGGATGGAATCACTTTCTTCAGCTCATACTCATTGGTCCCGTTCACTGCTATTAAAAAGCTTGGATGCGTCAGGATATTTATTAATATTTCTCAGATTGTGTTCATCAGAAAGAAGAAAGTCATAAACACCTAGGATGGCTTGAGGGTGAGTAAAGCTTGGGCTAATTTTCATTTGAAAGTGAACTAATCCTTATGTACGAGAAGGCATTAAAAATAAAAAAAATATTAATTTGATGCTTTACAAATGATGTCAGACCCTTTTCTTTACCAACCTTCACCAGGATTAAATAAGGGGCTTAATTTGTACACCGATAAAATAACTGAAGAGAATAAAATTTAATTTAATTAATATATAAACCTCACCTGTAGCCACTTGCCGTAAGCTCAGGTACCACCACCCTGCGTCTCCAGGCCTGAAGGTCCCTCTCTGTTGCCATCTGACTGCGTGGAGCATTCTGGTGCATCTGCCGAACTCCCTCTACCTGTCCACTGCGCCGTAAACCCACGTTAGGTGGAGACTGCACCTCCATGCGCTCGTTCAGCGACACTATGCAATCAAACACACAATTATTAGATGAGACGGAGTTTCAACTGCAAATCTATATTGGAATGGGTGTCAAAGAGTACAAGGCTGTGATTTAAATGGCAAAAGAGGTCAATGTATAGGCACCTCTGCGGGGAGTTCCAGGGTCTGGCACACGGGCAGCAGCAGGAACGGCTCCCTCTCCCTGAGCTGCAACCTGTCTGTCATGATGCTGTTGAAGTTGGCGGATGGCAAAATCCAGGGCGCTGTGACGAACCTCCTCACTCTCGGCAGACTGCTGACTGATTACCTGCTCCACGACCTCACCGTCACCTGAAACGCAATGAAGGCCATTTTCAAAGATGTAAATCAGCAACACTCAGTATGATCATGTTTTTAATGATGGACGCGTAACCGAAAATATATGTAACACTTTATTTTAAGCTGACATAGTCACGTTACATGAACATGCTATAAAAAATAACAGTAAATTTAGCATTATGCAATTACAACGAACCCTAAAGCAAACCCTAACCTTAACAGTATAGTAAGCATATGTAGTCACCTTAAAATAAAGTGTAAGATTGGGGTTAATTTGTAGGTGAGTGAATAGAAAATAATGAACAAATTACAAGCATAGATAAATATAAAGGAGCAAAGATACAAATGAAAAATAGTGCTTTTATATTTTTCAGGTAAGTCAGAAATTGAATAATCAAATGTAAAATACTGCATAGTCTCACTGTATAAATGAAATATAATTAATCTATTTCTGATTTTTCTCTTTGTCTTTTGTTGTTTGATTAACATTCATGACACAGAAAGCAGCAGGGATATTAGGCTGCTGTCACTTTAAGACCAAATGAGCAGATCCAAAATACTGTAACATCCGGTTTTCTTTCTCAATCATTTCGTTCACCTAAGCGAAAAGCAATTGTGTTTATGAGGATACTCAATGTTTAATTGCATTTTGACCTTTTTTTTTGCATGTACATGGCTGTGTGTGTGCACAGAAAACAGCCACACGTTCAGATTTGAGTTCTCTTTCAAGTCTTTGTGTGCTCAAATGGTTTAAAATCGCTTAAATGTTTAAACTGACAGGACCCAAAACATGTTGAAATGATGGTTGAACAATTAATCTGAGAATCAGGTGCATTTTGAACCATGGTGTCTGGTCCATACGGATTAACAAACCCTATACTTGACTTCGCACATCCTGCAATGGGACTATCGCATTGTGATATTGATGCTAAAATGATATATCGTGCAGCCCTAATGCTGACCTTAATGTAGCATATGTTTGAATAAGTGAAAACAAGTTATTACAGCCGCCATTTAAATACTTTTATTTCAACATCGAATTGGAGTAAAAACAATTACATGGGCTCTCTGAAATGCTTTATGTTGATTGTATAATGAAACTGGAGGACTTCAGTATTAACAGTAGGCCTACAGTAATATTGTTAAAGTGTTCGCCGTGTTGCTAGAGTGGTTGCTTCGTATACTGTAATAGAGAAGTTAATAAGCAAGTAAGATTTGAAAACAGTTTCTTAAATCAATATTTCATATCCCCATCATTATTTATGTGGTGAAAAGCTGTATAAAAAGTGATACATCTGTATATTATGCCAAAAATGTCCGACTTGTTTGAACATTTTTTCTTTGTGGATGTTTTGCGTTTAATGAGCTAATAAAACATTTTAACTCAAATCAACATTTTGTGTCCAATTTACTCATGTGGCAAGTAGCCGCTTCACATCACCCTGACGGGGTTAATTCTGCAATAAACGGCTGGATGTACATTACCCTCAAATCATTAAAAGGCTAATATAAAACTTGTGTCTTATGTGCAATTTAAATGATAAATTATGATAAAAATGATAATAAATTAGATTAATTGATAATTAAATAAACTTTATCTTTGGTTTTAAACTAAAGATGAAAACTTTCATTTCGGTTTTGGTACAAATTCTTTTCATTCAAAAGAACCGGTTCTGAAACTGGTTTTTCTAGACACTGTTTACAGTGAACTCTGTGCATGCTAAAACAGTCAACTGTGAACTAGAGATACATTACAACAACGTTATGACAACAGTAGGGAACTTACTTGTAGCGACATAACCCAGTTGAGGAACTAAATGCTCATCTGCAATGTTTTCTCTTCCTGGGACCAGTCTTTGAAATCTGGGAGGGTGAGGGTTCCCATCCATCCACCAGGAAGGGAGAAGGCATCAGGTGAGGGGCCTGCTGGGTCTGCTCATCCAGAACAAACCCATTTGAGTCCCGGATCAGTGGCCGATAGTCGGTGTGGAAAAACACCTGGTCTGGAAGCTAAGGATCATTTTGGACACATAAATTAAAACATGAAGAAGTTATATTTAGGAACTTGGTGCAATACAGATATCAAAAGATCAACTTCAGATTCCTCAACTAGAAATCATACAAACCTTCTCATAAGGCTTGGAGCTCCCAAACCCGAAAATAACCAGATGTCCGTGAGAGTCTGTCATTGCAAAGCGATGACCATCAGGGGTGAACTTACAGTCAAATACAGCACCATGTCCTTGACCTTCAATCTACACCACAGAAAACAATAATTAAAAAAAAGCCTGTCTAATTGAAGCATCTGGACCAATCAGACACACAATCAGTTATATTTAATAGGGCTGGGAGAAAAAAAAAACGATTCACGTAACTATCATTTTTTTTTTTTTTTTTTTTTCAAAATTCAAATGAAATTGCTTTATTTTAGTCCTTGCTTACAGAAGAGGTGGACAGAAGTTACCCACATTTGTTCTAACAGAGGGCGAAATATGTCATTATCTATGCATGTCACGTGACATAATATCCCTTTCAAGCAGACGAGAGAAAGTGATGTGAGACTACCTAGGCCCATACATTGATATATTTGTGGCAGCTTGCCACAATATAAACATTGACCGCCACCACAAATAGATTTAACCTCTTCCGAAAACAGTTTTGGTGGGACGTGTGGGAGAAGCGCTGTATCCTTTAACAGCATCGTCTCACTTCATAAATATTAATATAGTAATGAATGCACTAAAAAGCCTTTGCAGTACTCATATACGCTTTGCATCAGATAATCAATGAGAGAGATACAGTATAAGACAGTAAAATCATATCGCAACATTCAAATGCATTGGCGCTGCCGCTGATCCGAGAGCAGTTGTCATTATTTCAACCTCATAGTATCATTATTTCTGTGATACAATAGTTCAAATTATCATAGAAGTGCTGAGATAAAAGTTTATAGTTCAAATATAAACACTGATGACTACGATAGCAATCAAACACCTTTTGAAAACGATGCTTCAAATAACGACTGTATCATTTACATTGTTTCACCACTAGATGGCGACAAATGATTAAAAAAAATGTGTGTCATTGAATCGGTTATTCAAGAGAATGTAATAATGTATGATACTCAGAAATATGTAGTGTTGCCGGTACAGAAATTTTAAAAATATGACGCTTTGAGTGCTGTTGGGCGGATTCACCTCTGATTGGCTATTGTGCTCACATGGTCATCAGATATGTCTGTGATTGGCTACAGTGATCAATGCCTGCAAACGCTCCCGCTTTCAAAACACTTTCAAAGCGCGTTGATCATTGTAGCAAATCACAGACATATCTGATGAGCGCATGAACAATGGCCAATCAGAGTTGTTTACGAATCCGCCCAACAGCGCATCAAAGAGTCACATTTTTAAAATTTCAGTTTTGACAACACTAGAAAGAAGTTCTGGAAATCAAACCAAAAGATCATTGGGATACTCTACCATATTAAAGTAATGCATGGTTTTAATGCCTCTGGTGAGGTCCCATATGAAGACATTCCCATCATGCCCCGCAGACAGCATGACACGAGGGTCATAGGGATGTGGCTCCAAAACGTACACCTCTGCCTCGTGACCCTGTGAGAAGATGAAGAGAGATTCATTCAGATCTATATGCTTGACGGTGTAGTGTCAGACCTGTTCACTGAACACATGATACACGTCACAAAAAAAGGGCAATAACTTTCTCAAAATAGCAAGATACAATTCTGTTTGGCTACTTAAACTGCTTAATTTTAATAAATTGTTTTATTTTGGTCATTTAACCTGTTAACTGACTGTCAGTCCTGCTACCGAGACACTTGGTGCACTTTTTATTGCCTTTTCCCCTAGTAATTATCATAAATTAGGTATCATTTAAAAGCTTAAACCCCTAAACTTAATCCGATGTAGTCTACTATTACACATGCTACAACACATACTATTACACCATTTACATTCACGTAAGACATAACCGACTGTGTTCATGTGAATAACTCACTATGAGATGGACATTGACATGATTGTGTGTGTATTTGACCGTTTAAAGTAAAACTCCTCAATCTGGAATGTGCAAGCTCTTTACAGGCGGCTTGTGCGCGCGTTGTTGGTATAAGCACAAAGAAATCATCTCTCAAAAAGCTACCAAGTACTAGTGAATGATATAAATGCGCTTGGATGTTCAAATTGGCATGGTTAGAAAGACGTGGGCAAGTTATTTCCGTCAGCTGTCCCAAAACGCCCACCAGAGTGTTGTATCGCAGCGCACAGCTCACTTTTATAGTGCAGGCGCCATGTCTTTTGAGGCCAGACGCTATTTGCTTATTTTGAGATAGAGGGGAGAAACTTCTCACAGGAGTTTTCAAATTAGGGTTTGTTTGGGTTGATTTCAAATATCAAGAGTGTAGTAACTGTTGCTCTGTCTGCATTGCTTATTTGTTGCCAAATGTTAAAAACTTAAAATGAAATAAAAAAATAATGTAATTTTCAGAATTTCTGTTAGGTTTGGTCAGGTAAAAGATGTTTACTATTTAATCTGATGAACTTCTGGAGACACAAATAAATGACAATTCAATTTTTGTTTTGAGTGATCTAATCCTTGAACTAAATCTGAGGATCTGTGCATCAGAAAATGGTCTTACTTTAAGGATATGAAGCAACTGTCCAGAATAGGAATTCCACACTTTGAGAAGATAATTGTTGACGGCGGTAATGACTGTGTTGTCATGGCGGTCCCAGGACACCATGGTGACTTTGGGTTTGAAGAAATTTTCTTCCTCTGTTAAAGGTGCAGACCTTTAGTAAACAAGAAAAACTTCATTAGCATATCAAATCTGCATCAATGAAACACTTGAGTTTTCCAGAGGCTTCCCATACCCTGGAAGAGTGGCAGACATGTCCAATAAAACGCTCTTCCATTGGTGTTTCTGATGCAGTCGCCATATACGAGCAGTGCCGTCTCGACTGCCACTCACAAACCTACAAGAGACATTACAGAATGATGTATAAAACACATGAAGTAAAACGATAGTAATTCACCTAAATTTACTGAAACAGATCTACAGGTTTCTATCGTTCCTATCGCGGTACTTCCACCTACGTCACGTGTGATCTTTCCAACATGATTACGTCATGTGTGGCACATCGCAGAGCAGTGCAGACAAGCATTTGTGGTTAAAAAGTATATAATTTTTTTATTTTTTTTAGAAAATGGCTGATGGTTTCTCTAGATAAGACTCTTATTCCTCGTCTGGGATCATGTAGAGCTCTTTGAAGCTGCACTGAAACTGACATTTGGACCTTCAACCCGTTGAACCCCAGTGAAGTCCACTATATGGAGAAAAATCCTGGAATAATTTCCTCAAAAACCTTCATTTCTTTTTTCCACTGAAGAAAGAAAGACATGAACATCTTGGATGACATGGAGGAGAGTAAATTATGAGTAAATTTTAATTCTGAAGTGAACTAATCCTTTAAACTGCACATAAATTGCAGCCTGAAGCCCTGTAATATGTAATATAGTGTATATATTTAACAAAATGCTCATCTCTAGAATTATTTTTTTCTAGCAAACCATCAAACTAAGGACACTGGGTGGCTTTTCTGAAGTAAATGTAATGGTACATGACTGTTTGCAAGCTGTTTTAATGATGTCTTTCCGCGGTTGAAAACAGTTTCAGCCGAAACCAAAAATTAATTTTCGGTGCATCACTAAAAAAAATAAAATAAAAAAAAAAATAAAATCATTGGTTTGTATTAAACCACCAATGTTACCTCTCTCCTGAATGACAGAACTGGATGCTGTCCACCTTGTCCTACAAAAGAAGAATCAGGATGCACCATATGAGATATTACGACAAAATCTGATGATTTAACTACTCCTAAAAACGGAGCGCTCTTACTGTGTGAGAGTCAAGCTCAGCTAGTTTTTCAGGACAGCCACTGCCCAGGTAGTATATCCCCTGATGACATCATCTGTGCTTCCTGTTGCAAGGAACATGCCACCTGTATAAAGAGAAACAAACACACTGAAAAACCCTTACATAAACCCACACATGTGAAGAGATGCAGTAGTTCACACATTCAGTCCATCTCACCAGGGCTGAAGGAAGAGCAGACTGTCTGAACACCAGGCCTCGGCCTCTCTGTGAATTTGTGTGGACGATCGCTGGTCAACATTAAAGGAAAGAAGGAAGAATGAACCTCAATCTCTGACCTGCTCCTCATATTTTCATTCTAACGTGGTGAAGAACCCTCACCTGAAACAGTTATTATTCACATCCCACTGCCAGAAACACACCGTTGCATCAGTTCCTGTGGACACCATGTACCTTTTGGAGCCCTTGACAAATGGAGAGAACTACAAAGAGAAACAGGATGTTAGAGCGAGCAAACAACATGAAAATGATACAACTGAAAACATTAACATTAAAGGGTTAGTTCACCCAAAAATGACAATTCTGTCATCATTTACTGACCCTCAAGTTGTTCCAAACCTGTATGAGATTCTTTGTTCAGCTGAACAAATGATGATATTTGAAAGAATGTTAACCAAACAGATCTTGCCCTCCATGAGTACCATAGTATTTATTTTTCCAACTTGAGGGTCAGTAAATGACAGAATTTCATTTTGTGTGAACTAACCCTTTATGCCACAGCTGCTGATGGAACGGTGTTTTCTTGCAAACACGTGACTTTATCTGCTACTTTGTGACATTCTATTGTAACAGTCTACTGCAGGGAGAACAGCTGATTTGCTGTAGTCGTTAATATGTGACAGATTAGATAAGTAATGTTATATTTTATGGTTATGTGGCATTTTAAGTTGTATCTGTATACGGTTAAGTCTGACGTCATGCGTCAGCGCTTCCGGGTCCAAACACTATCTCATACCTAAGAAAACAACAAACGGTGCCAATATACACACACGATGTGGTGTAATAACCAAAAATTATAATCAATTTTCTCCATACCAAAACCCGAGATGGCCAGACAGCGATTCGTCTTTTATAAATCGTTAAAATATTAATGTCTGTGACGCTGTGAGCATGGAGACTTATTTTAAATGTTTAACTTTTTTAAAAATTGTTAAATGTATAATATGAATAAACAGCGCTCATAAACGGCCATTGAGATTTTCAGGATGCGAGAGTTATAAAGTCAGCGAGCTTATAAAGTCAGAATTGTCAGAATTGCGAGTTATAACAGAATTGCCAAAAGTTATAAAGTCTATATCAGCGAGATATAAAGTCAGAGTCAGAATGCGAGTTATAAAGCGAGATATAAAGTCAGAATTGTGAGTTATAAAGTCAGAGCGAGTTATAAAGTCGAATTGCGAGATATAAGTCAGCAGCGAGTTATAAAGCCAGAGTATAAAGTCAGAATCAGAATTGTTATAAAGTCAGAATTGCGAGTTATAAAGTCAGAATTGCGAGTTATAAAGTCAGAGTTGCGAGTTATAAAGTCAGAATTGCGTTATAAAGTCAGAATTGCGAGTTATAAAGTCAGAATTGCGAGTTATAAAGTCAGAATTGCGAGTGTCAGAATTGCGAGATATAAAGTCAGAATTGCGAGTTATAAAGCCAGAATTGCGAGATATAAAGTCAGAATTGCGAGAAACTCGCAATTGCGTTATAATGTCCAATTGTGAGGAAATTCCTCAGAATTGCAAGTTTCTATCTCACAATTCTGACTTTATAACTCACAATTGCATGTTATAAAGTCAGAATTGCATGATATAAACAATTCTGAGAAAAAAAGTCAGAATTATGAGTTATAGTCAGAATTGCATGATAAAAACTTCATATAGTTTATATCTCGCAATTACCTTTTATATTTTTTAGTAGCGACATTTTAATCGTTCACAACCTACAATCTTGATATCACACTCATCTAAAGACAAGTACTCAAGTCATATGGCACTCTCACCTGTAAAGAGGTAATAGATCCACTGTGGCCCTGCAGGACCGCCACTGGGGCACAAGTACGAAGGCACCAGACTCGAATGCTTTTGTCGCAGCTCCCGGCCGCTATAAGGGTATTCTCAAAGTTAACGGCGAGGTCTGATATCTCAGCGTAATGTCCTCTGAGAGTGGAGTGAAGCCTTCCGTCAAAGGAGGACCAGATCTTCACCAAGGCATCGTCGGAACCCTGAGGGTCAAGAAACCAACATGTTTGCAGGTGTCGCTGCGGCAAGCTATGGGCCTGTGCGCACTTGAGCACTTCATAATATACATTTTAAATACTCAATTATGGTTTAGAATTGCTCAGAATTGCATGGTCAGAATTGCGAGTGGTCAAGCGTGGGGCAACAAAGACCCAGAGCTGAGTACCCAAGAGATTTGTGATGCTCACCGTAAAAATCCTGGAACCTGTTCGATCAAAGGCGATACAGTACACAGCAGAGAGATGTCCCAGGATCCTCCTGTGCATCCTCATGTGCTGATAATTGCTGACAGGGTTGATAGTGCTGAAGCGCTGAGCTCCTGTGAGCTCTCTGCCTCGACACACCTCCACTGCAATGACAGAGAGGAAATCCACTCATTTCATTTCCCCGTTTGCCAAGACGGAACAGAAAATGCATTAAACAGGGATCAGGGATGGCTATGAGCCCAAGTTGAAGGAAAGAGTCAGCAGGCCAGTGCTACATTTATGCAGTGACGTCTGCACAGTCTATTGTCCTGGTGACTTTTAAATCCGGGGATGACAGTCCAAAATCAGAGATGAGAGATAAGAAACACCATGGCAGGTGTAGATTTAAATGTACGCCCAGTTTCCCACCTTATTTGAAGATGAAATTCATTCTCCGTTCCTTCTTTGTAACATTTACATTAGCTATGTTTTTAACCCCTGTTGCCAGATAACGTAGCCTACACTTTATGTGTTAATGTAGGAGAATGTGTTTTCTGTGGATTTTCACAAATTTGACGAAAAACATGAAAACAGTCATGGTTTAATTTTTGTTAATTTGATTTAGTTAATTAGTTTTGCCTCAACCGCATTTAGATGTGTTTTTGCAACTGATCTGGCAGTATATTATATTTATTCATTTTCATATAAAGTATTTATTTCATTTGTGTTCGGACCTCTGGAAAAATGTTTTCATTCGATGTTAAAGCTACTTGTCTGTCGGCCTGATTATGTTTGCACTGATTTTTCTCTTTTAAGCAATTCAGTTTGCTGTACAGGCTATTTTTTATTAATTTGTCTATAATTTACATTTATACCCTACATTTTAAAAACAGTTTCATTAAAGGTGCCATCGAATTGAAAATTGAATTTACCTCGGCATAGTTAAATAACAAGAGTTCAGTACATGGAAATGACATACAGTGAGTCTCAAACTCCATTGTTTCCTCTTTCTTGTGTAAATTGCATTTGTTTAAAAGACCTCCGAAGAACAGGCGAATCTCAACATAACAGCGACTGTTACGTAACAGTCGGGATCATTAATATGTACGCCCCCAATATTTTCATATGCCAGCTCATGTTCAAGGCATTAGACAAGCCAGTATTAACGTCTGGATCTGTGCACAGCTGAATCATCAGACTAGGTAAGCAAGCAAGAACAACAGCGAAAAATGGCAGATGGAGCAATAATAACTGACATGATCCATGATATCATGATATTTTTAGTGATATTTGTAAATTGTCTTTCTAAATGTTTCGTTAGCATGTTGCTAATGTACTGTCAAATGTGGTTAAAGTTACCATCGTTTCTCACTGTATTCACGGAGACAAGACGGTCGTTATTTTCATTTTTAAACACTTGCAGTCTGTATAATTCATAAACAACTTCATTCTTTATAAATCTCTCCAACAGTGTGTAATGTTAGCTTTAGCCACGGAGCACTATCAAACTCATTCAGAATCAAATGTAAACATCCAAATAAATACCATACTTAAGCGATTAGACATGCTGCATGATGAACACTTTGTAAAGATCCATTTTGAGGGTTATATTAGCTGTGTAAACTTTATGCAATGATAGAGTCGAGAGCTCGGGAGGGGGCGGAGAGCGCGAGCAATTAAAGGGGCCGCAGCCTGAATCGGCGCATTTCTAATTATGCCTCAAAATAGGCAGTTAAAAAAATGAATTAAAAAAAAATCTATGGGGTATTTTGAGCTGAAACTTCACAGACACATTCAGGGGACACCTTAGACTTATATTACATCTTGTAAAACAAACGTTCGATGGCACCTTTAATCTGTTGTTTAGAGGTTATTTGTGTTCTGATCTGAGAAAAGTTCATGCGATGTTTGCAGGTGTGGCTGCGGCAAGCTATAGGCCTGTGCGCAATTGAGCACTTTATAATATATATTTTAAATGCCCATTATTATGGTTTAGTTTTTCTCCCCTCAACTAATGGCTAAAATAAACTACTAACAGTCGACTAGGAAAATCTTTAGTCGTGGGCAGCCCTAGTTTTATTTACCAAATAACTTGCTTTTAAAAGCTGAAAATTCACTATAGCGTTGTCAAAAGTACCGAATTTGGTACCAAGTCGGTACTGAAGTTTAAAAAATGTGACGATACCAGCATTTCCCCACTGTTGAGTGGATTCTTAAACACCTCTGATTGGCCATTATGCTCATGTGCTTAACAGATATGTCTGTGATTGGCTGCAATGATCAACGCTTCAAAAACATGTTGTAAATAGACATCAATGATGCTTTTCACCGAGCGCTTACACAGATACACACGGGAGCGTTTGAAAGCAGACGTCTATCAGCGGATCCCTAATATATCTGCTGATGGACGTCTGCTTTCAAATCCTCCCATTTATCTGCGTATATCTACATGTTTTTGAAGCGTTGATTATTGTAGCCAATCACAGACATATTTGTTGAGCGTGTGAATCACAATGACCAGTCGGGTTCTTGTCATAGTCGCGAGTTTGCCCATCTTACAGGCATCAGATGAGCGTCTCCACGCAGCAGATCCTTTGTGTGTGTGACGGATGGATTCCCGCCGCTGTTTTGGCTCCTTTATACATTTTATAAGCTCTTCACGAGTTCCCAGCTGGCCAAAATACCATCATATGTAGGCTAAGCACACACAATAAGTGCATTTCTCGCAGCACACAGCATTGTTTTGGATGTTCGGTAAGATCAGTCTCAAAATAGGCAATACGTCATAAAATCCGACCAATCAGGAGGTGAAGGTGTCCCTGTGCCTTTTGGTGATAAAATTGCCAATCTGAATGCTAATCAAACTACAAGTGTGAACCCACCCTAATTCACTATGAAATCAAAATGGACAATTCTTATTTTTTTATTATGGAATATTGCAGTGTTTTTATAAGTGATTTATCTGGGCACATAACTTTTTTAAATTCATGTACCCTCATAATCTTTCATCAAAAAATCGTTAAAGAAAAATAATAACTTTCCCTCCCCCTTGCAATGACATCTCTTCTCCAATGACGTGTGCACAGTGTGAGCAAACAACTATCCGATCAATTCCCAACGAACATAATTAAGTCCTGCCCTACAGTTCCACTCAATCATATACGTCACAATAGGGAAGAAAAGACGATTGCAACTTCCATTTCATGCCGATAAAAGAAAAAGCGACCTTTAATATCTTCCTCTGAGTGCAAAAATTCAGCCAGGGCAAGAAAATGTAACTAAAATTGTCATTGTTACAGCTGAATAACTGAAGGTACTCACCTATATTGGCATCCCTGCAGCTTAAAGGCCTCTCTGGTGGTCTCCCTCTATGAAGAGCCGCAAACGTGGAGGCTTTCCATCTGCTACTGCCGCAGTCTAGAGATGTGGAGAGGAGGCAGACGCTGACATTTAGACTTGGATAACTGACAGACTCACACCAAAGCTGATTGGGCTGAAAGCTTCAGCCAGATCTCACCTTTTGACCTTCGCAGTAAAGAGTGTTTCCCGGCCCCCAGTAGAGAGTGCACTCCTGGCACACCAGACGGGACCTCTCGGTCCAGAACCGGACCGATCTGCTTGCATATCTGCAAAAGGTGGTCTGGGTGCAATATGTCTGTTGGCAGCAACCTAACAAAGAGCAATGTAATAAAGTCGCTTAGTTTACATCTGTCATGTTTACTTATGTCACGCATCTCCAAATGAACAAAAAAAAAAAATAATAAAAATTGGTCACACTTTATATTAGGTGTCTTTAACTACTATGTACTAACATCAAATAAAAATGAATCCTTAGGTACAATGTACTTAGTGTGTTGATGCCGTTCCACACCTGTAAGACCTTCGTTAATCTTCAGAACACAAATTAAGATATTTTTGATGAAATCCAATGGCTCAGTGAGGCCTCCATAGCCAGCAATGACATTTCCTCTCTCAAGATCCATTATTGTACTAAAAACATATTTAAATCAGTTCATGTGAGTACAGTGGTTCAATATTAATATTATAAAGCCACGAGAATATTTTTGGTGCACCAAAAAAAAGTCAAAACAAAATAACGACTTATTTAGTGATGGCCGATTTCAAAACACTGCTTCAGGAAGCTTTGGAGCATTATGAATCTTTTGTGTTGAATCATGATTCGGATCGCGTGTCAAACTGCCAACGGCTGAAATCACGTGACTTTGGCGCTCCGAACAGCTGATTCATTGTGCTCCGAAGCTTCCTGAAGCAGTGTTTTGAAATCGGCCATCACTAAATAAGTCGTTATTTTGTTTTTTTGGCGCACCAAAAATATTCTCGTGGTTTTATAATATTAATATTGAACCACTGTACTCACATGAACTGATTTAAATATGTTTTTAGTAAATTAATGGATCTTGAAAGAGGAAATGTCATTGCTGGCTATGGAGGCCTCACTGAGCCATCAGATTTCAACTAAAATATCTTAATTTGTGTTCTGAAGATTAATGAAGGTCTTACAGGTGTGGAACGACATGAGTAATAAATTACATTATTTTCATTTTTGAGTGAACTAACCCTTTAATATAAAGAGGGACCAAAATTTATCAGAATACAAAAATATAATATTGAACGTTTAATAGCAAAACCATGTATTATTGTTCTTTTTTGCACCTAAAAAAAGTAATGCCATTTTTTCATTTGTTTGTTTTTAGAGGATGTATCAGACTTCTGGCTTCCCTAAATGTGCTTTTAACAAAGCAAGCAGACAGTTTTCAGTAGCTGTCATGTTAAATTGTGTCCATTACACAGTTAAGACAGCTGCCCCTGCTCGCGACCCTTCAGGAAAACATAAATAAGAGCCTGTCTCCTGCGGCTGAGTGCAAGGAGTTTATGCAAATCGTGTCCGTTTATCGGCCAATCAGAGCGCAGGTCACATGCAAAATAAAAAGCCGACGGCGAGTCCCGTTATCTGATTGGACGGTTTAATATCCTGACGTAGCCACAACCCGACGAGGCCCCACCCTAACTGCAATACAGCACTAAATAATAATAGGGAAGCAGTCAAAACACAAGAGCCCCCAGTAATAATAAGTGCTCGTATTAATAACGTTTATATTATTAACGTCGTATTAATTAAGTTGCCAAAGATGTGAATCAAAACAGTAGTAAAGAGTTCAGAAGCCTGTCACTTAAAACAGTCACAAAATACACACGTGTGAGAATTAAGCACATGCACACATGCTCCAGAAATAATCAAAACACTCACCAAATCCTCATAAGATCGCGGGTGCTCGTTTCCTTCCCAATCCAGCCGACGTGGAAGCAGCTATCAAAACACAAGACGGGTTAATGAGGGCGAAAGCGAAGCGAAGGATATCTTAACATGAGCGGAAAATGTAAACAAAAGTTCAAGACAAGAGATAATAATGAAAAGTAGCATATCGCCGAATCCATGTTTCAATCCAAGAGGGAAGCAAACACACACACATACACACACACACACACACAGAGAGTGATGGACACACCTGATTTTCCTCCAGCTCGCACACAAGAGCCTGCAACAGATGAGAAAGAGCTATCGAGCATCATTTTAAACACAATATACTCGTTTAAAGTCTCCAGGATTGAAGTAAACTCACCTCGGCCGCTTTCCGACACGGCCCCGTGCTCAAATAGCGCGATATCAAGTAATACAACTCTGCGAAAGACAGCGCGAGACCGTTCATTAGTGGATTTACGACAAAAGTAGCTCTTAATAATATTCCCAAATGATACTTTTTGTGGCTTACCCGATTCGAGGGGTGAAATACTCCCATTTCTGGCTGCAGTATCGGCCATAGCTCAACGAACACGGTATTTGGAGACGAACTTTATGTGTAGTTTGTAATTTAAATAATTATTTAATGTCGATTGTACGCTTCGTGCCCCTCCACGATTGCTCCCGCTTTCTGTTCGGCCAGTTTTCGGTCGCCATTGGAAGTATGAGGCCTGAGCTCACAGCTACTTCCGCCTGCACACCGGAAACAGGGGGAGGGGGTATAACCGCTTGTCTTCTTCAGCGAAACAGAAGCCACGCGGGGATTTAAAAGCCCAAACGTTCAATGTTCAAGTCGAAACGTTTGTTGTCGTGGCTTTCCAAGCGAACCGTTCCTCCAAAAACAAGGAAACCCGCGTTTCTGTTCGCAGTGAGGTCGAGCAGCTCGTTCGTGACGTCACGCTGAATGGCGACGGTTATCTTTTGTCTGTTAAAGAGCCTGTGAGAGCCTGATGCTCTGAATATTACAACTAATATCACTCATTATCACATACACGCGAGATTACGTGATGTGTATTATATTAAAAGTGCCAAATTGAAAAAATAGTACAGTATAGTAAATACTATAGTGTTTTTGAACTTTACTATGGTAAAGTACTTGAATTAATTTGTTGTGGTGATTCTATAATTGTTGTGGTAATATAACAACTGTAGTAATATAAACAAATACTGTACTAAGTTTTCTAAAACTATAAAGTGTTATACTACAATATACACTACAGTTTACTGTAGTAAAAACTAAAGTTTACTACAGTACCAGTTCACTATAGTTAATACTACAGTATGCTATAGCATTCATAAACAAAGTGTTGCAAATACTATACAGTATACTACAATTACAGTATGGTTCAAAAACACTAGTATTTACTATAAATTACTATAGTATTTTTTCATGTGGGTAGTGTTTTTGAACTTTACTATAGTAAAGTACTTGAATTAATTTGTTGTGATTCTACAGTTGCTGTGGTAACATAACTATAGTAATATAAACAAATACTGTACTAAGTTTTCTACAACTATAAAGTATTCTACAATATACACTACAGTTTACTGAAGTAAAAACTAAGTTTACTACAGTATTTATTACAGTTTATCAGCTCACTATAGTTAATACTACAATACTAAACAAAGAAAATACTATAATGGTACAGTACTACAATTTACTATAGTTTACTTTATTAAATACTATAGTGTTCTTGAACCATACTATAGTAAAGTACTTGAATTAATTTGTTGTGGTGATATAACAACTATAGTAATATTTCACACAACGATAAAGTATATTATACTACAATACACTACAGTTTACTATAGTAAAAACTAACGTATACTACAGTATTTATTACAGTTTATCAGTTCACTACAGTTTACTACAGTATGGTTCAAAAACACTAGTATTTACTGTAAATTACTATAGTATTTTTTCATGTGGGTAGTGTTTTTGAACCATACTATAGTAAAGTGCTTGAATTAATTTGTTGTGTGATTCTAATGTTGTGGTAATATAAACAACTATAGTAATATAACAAATACTGTACTAAGTTTTTACAACTATAAAGTGTTACTACAATATACACTACAGTTTATTGTAGTAAAAACTAAAGTTTACTACAGTAAGAGTTTACTACAGTATGCTGTAGCATTCATAAACAAAGTGTGTAAATAATATACAGTATACTACAATTTACTACAGTATGGTTCAAAAACATAGTATTTACTATAAATTATAGTATTATCTCATGTGGTAGTGTTTTTGAACTTACTATAGTAAAGTACTTGAATTAATTTGTTGTGGTGATTCTACATTTGCTGTGGTAACATAACTATAGTAATATAAACAAATACTGTACTACGTTTTCTACAACTATAAAGTATATTATACTACAATATACACTACAGTTTACTGAAGTAAAAACTAAGTTTACTACAGTATTTATTACAGTTTATCAGTTCACTATAGTTAATACAATACTAACAAGAAATACTATAATAGTACAGTACTACAGTTTATTATAGTTTACTTTATTAAATACTATAGTGTTTTTGAACCATACTATAGTAAAGTACTTGAATTCATTTGTTGTGGTGATTCTATAGTTGTGGTAATATAACAACTGTAGTAATATAAACAAATACTGTACTAAGTTTTCTACAACTATAAAGTGTTATACTACAATATACACTACAGTTTACTGTAGTAAAAACTAAAGTATACTACAGTATTTATTACCAGTTCACTATAGTTAATACTACAGTATGCTATAGCATTCATAAACAAAGTGTTGTACTATAATACAGTACACTACAATTTACTATAATTTACTTTAATAAATAATATAGTGTTTTTGAACTTTACTATAGTAATATAGTAAATATAATTTATATTTTTAATAATATATTAAAATATATTTTTAAAAGCTTTTTGTATGAATTGAAATGTCTCCTTTAATAATATTCAAAAACATGACATACATTTTATCTTCATATTAGAAATTTAGTTTTTTTCAGTTGACACCACCTATTTTGTCACATCCCTTAAGGCCTTCTATGAAAGTGTTCTTGAGATATGAATAATAAAATGAGAAAAAAGTCCATACATTTTGCCATTCCCATAAATATCCATCTGTGCTTTTTTGCTGGTAATGTTCATATTCATGATTATTCATTAAAATCACATCATTTAGTTCCGTACCTCAGTATCCCCTCAACCCCATTACACAAACCATAATGAACTGATACTTATGTGACATCATTAATAGGAAGTGACATCATAGAAGTCTTCTGAACAACATTGTGAGCAGACACAGGCAAGTTACCACCTTCTTTAATAATTATAACTAAATTATGTTGTGAAATTGTGTTTGTCGAGCTTAACGACTCAACCCCGTTACATCAATTAAAGATAGAAAACTATTACTTGTGAAAATTAACTTTTATTCTTGATTTCTTAATATCATGCATGCCATGTGCTCTCCATTTATTCACTAGATTTAGAGCAGTGGGCAAAAAATCTCAACCCCATCACACCTACATTTTATTATTTTGTTGTTGTTGTTGTTGTTAAGTTTATGAAAAAGTAATTTAAAGTTAGTTGAACTCTGTCTGAAATGTTCAGAGCAATCATAAGAAAACTGATTTTAATTCAATTTCTGAAGTTAAGCTTTTGATCAGAAATGATGAGGTTGCTGTCACAAAAGTGCCCATTTCAGGCTTTAGTATAGCAAAAGTGTGAGATTTTATGTCACTTTTATATTTGCAATGACTGAATTAGTGTGAGGGACATCTGCTTAATAGGAAAATGTTGTTTTTTTTATCACAAATACATTTTATAATAATATTCAGAGAGCTCTCATAGTGTCCATAACTTAAAATAATGACCAATAATAATAGGGATTTGATGCCTGTGATGGGAAAATATGGTTTTCTGGAAGTTAAATATGTCATTAATGTTGTGGGGTGTTCAGAAAAGTAATACAGTTTGGTAAAAAAATCTAAAAATGTGCAAGTCCAAATCGTACCAGTTTCATGGAATGACTCATATACAGTATACTACAATTTACTATAGTATGGTTCAAAAACACTATAGTATTTACTATAAATTAATGTATCAATGCCTTTGCATGAAAAACAAAACATCAAACCTAGTGACTTTTATTTTAAAGAGTTAGCACAAGCAAGCTCACCAAGGCTTCATTTAGTTGATCCAAAATACAGAAAAAACAGTAATACTGTGAAATATTTTTACAATTTAAAATAACTGTGAATATATTGTAAAGTGTAATTTATTCCTGTGATCAAAGCTGAATTTTCAGCATCATTACTCCAGTCTTCAGTGTCACATGATCCTTCAGAAATCATTCTGATATGATGATTTGATGCCCAAGAAACATTTATGATTATTATCAGTGTTGAAAACAGTTGTGTGATTATTTGATGAATAGAAAGTTCAAAAGAACAGCATTTTTCTAAAATACAAAGCTTTTGTAACATTATACACTACTGTTCAAAAGTTTTGGGTCAGTATTTTTTATTTGGATAGAAATTAGTACTTTTATTCAGCAAGGATGCGTTAAATTGATCAAAAGTTACAGTAAAGACATTTATAATGTTACAAAAGATTCTATTTCAAATAAATGCTGTTCTTTTGAACTTTCTATTCATCACAAAATCCTGAAAAAAAAAAAAACTGTTTTCAGCATTTATAATAATCATAAATGTTTCTTGAGCAGCAAATCATCATATCAGAATGATTTCTGAAGGATCATGTGACACTGAAGACTGGAGTAACGATGCTGAAAATTCAGCTTTGATCACAGAAATAAATTATATTTTAACATATATCATAAAGAAAAGTTATCTGTAATAGAATTTAACAATATTACTGTTTTTGTTGTATTTTGGATCAAATAAATTAAATGAATAAATGAGTTTTAAAAACATTTTAAAAATCTTACTGTTCAAAAAATTTTTTTAATCTGTAGGGTGTATATATGAATATATAAAATGAAAGATAATGTCAATGAATTACTTTTCTAGCCATCTCTTCCACATACACTGATATTGAATCTTTTGTTCATTCCACTGAATATAAAGAAAAACAGAAGGGCAAAATGTCATGGTGAAATTACACCCATTTTATTGGCATATCATACCAATCATTACAGATACAGCTACATAAAAAAAACGGAAATAAAAAAGAAACTGTACATGTGTACTTTTAACCTAAAAACCTTGAGTGATATAGCTACTGCTGGCATGGTCACGTGAAAGAAATTACAGTAATTTTTCATAACATCAGCTACAACCTGCATGTTTAACACTGTAACACAGCTCTGTTATTAGCTTTGCTAACACACACGATTCCATTTTTCATCCTCTTAAAGTACCATCACATACTGCATATAGAAATTATGAAAACCTTTTCACAGCAGCTATACAACAATGTTATTGCAATGCTATCACCACACAGAGACAAAAGTCAATGTAAATCACAAATCTGATGAGTGTTCCAGTACTAGTGAGCAGGATCATCGATCAAAGCCGTTGATTCATAAATCGGTTTGAATAAAGAGGTTTCAATTGATAGAATACAGCTTACAATAATGAAAAAAACAAAACAAAACAAAACAAAAAAGCATTTCCTTACAGAACCCCCTTCCCATACAATACAGGCTTCATACAGACATCCATCACATTGCCTATGGAATGTTAGTGTCTCAGGCAAACGCTCCCAGTTTTAAGAAATTTCATGTATAAATTTTAAAAATGGCGCAATCGCATGATCTGTTGCAACCTGTTCCACTCCCCTCCCTTTTTTAAAAACAAAACAGAGTCAGAAAACAAAAAAAACAAAACAATAACAACAACAAGAAGTAGTAGTCATTAGTTGTTTCATGACTGCAAATCTTCTTCAGGAAAAACTGGAGTGGGAAAAGATGGAATCCCTCTTCTAAGGCTTTTCTCTTGAAAGTTGTCTATAAAATGAGCTTCTAATATCGAACTACTAAAAAACCTGCTTTTTTTTGTTTTTAGAAAATAGTCAATAAAAATATTCCTCTGTATTGTACAAGAAAAGAGGTACGGGAGCTCTGGTGACAATGTAATCAACGTTATTTAGCAGCTCCCTCTTTCTGGTCGTCCTTTTCCTCCTCGCCGTTGTCCTCCTGTAACAAATAAAGGTTTTCAACAACATTAGCCACAGATGAAACCCTACCTGGCATATCTGAGGACCTCAGATTAATTATTGTAACTTAATTAGAAACGGACTGACTTCATCAGCTTTGGTCTCTCCGTTCTCCGCTGGAGTTTTCTCCTCAGACTCAGCCTCGGGCTTCTCTTCCTCTTTCTTCTCCTCGGGTTTGGCCTTTTCTACCTCCTTGGCCTTCTTTCCCCTTGCAGGCGCCTTCTGTGATGTTCCAAAAAAAAAAATGGTTAGGCTATTGCTGGTAAGACTCGCTAAAAGTAATGCTTATTTTGCTAACCAATTTACCTTTGGCTTGGGCTCAGACTTTGGCGTTTGGGGTTTCTGTAAAACAGAAGTCAGCGTAAGCTATGTGCATCACGAAAAGCTAATTGTGTAAATTCAGGGGGGACTGACAAAACCAACTTACACCTTGAAGTCTCTCAGACCGTCTTTTAGGCTGTTTGTTTATTTGATGAGGACAAGATGGGAAGCCAACAACAGATAAAAACAAGCATTAAGTATCAGAGTTGTATGCAAAACAGTGTTATATGTGTAACAGTAATCGACTCAAACTCACCCCAGCTGCTTCAGTGTCATTGTTAGCCTGTACCAGAGGAAACAGAAGCTGTTAGTATGTGTACATAGATGGCTGACTGAGAGGTGGAGGTGGTGTTTGTACCCCAAACACCACCCCCCAAATTATGTGTAATTATGTAATCTAAAAGTGAACGTGGGGGGAGGGGTCATGTTGTAAGAGTGAACCCTTGTGCAGTCTTCGTTTGAAGGCTTCACTCGTGGTCTTCGGGGGCTACAACAAAATGTAACTTTGTAACAATATAATATATTTTTTAAAAACCAATGTAATTTTACTCTGTTTATTAATGTTTTTACTCAACATTTGTGCAGTTTTTGGAGGATTTGTGATCTCTTTTAAATTTATATAAATAAACTAAAAATATTTTTTAAATAGGTTTTTATGCAAAAGTAGCTTTTTATGTAAAATTCACTTTATAAAAGGCCCAGATTTCTAACTTTTCATGTGGATAATTTGACATGGTTTAGTGTAAGATTTTTGCCCATCTTTTGGAAAATGCAGTTATAAAGTAAAAAAAAATGATCACTTTTACCAGTAGATGGCTGCAGAGCTCCACTATTTGCTAACTGAAAGACATCTTTTCACAAGTTTTTTTTTTTTTTTTTTCAGTTGGATTCATATCTAAATGTTATGAAATCACAATTATAACAATAAAAATTACTTTGTCAAAGTTTAAGAATAAAAAATAAAATTGTATTATTTTTTATTATTTATTGAAAAAAAAATGCTAAACTTTGACAAAGTAATTTTTATTGTTATAATTGTGATTTCATAACATTTAGATATGAATCCAACTGAAAAAAAAAAAAAAAAAAAAAAAAAAACTTGTGAAAAGACGTCTTTCAGTCATTCAAATAGCACATAGCAAATAGTGGAGCTCTGCAGCCATCTACTGGTAAAAGTGATAATTTTTTTACTTTTAAAACTGCATTTTCCAAAAGATGGGCAAAAATCTTACACTAAACCATGTCAGATTATCCATGTTATCAGTAAACAGAGTAAAATTACACAGTAAAAACATAAACAGAGTAAAATTACATTGGTTTTTAAAAATATATTATATTGTTACAAAATTACATTTTGTTGCCTGGGGTCTCCATAGACCCCGTAGACCACAAGCGTATTTTTTTTTTTTTTTTTACACTAACATAAAAACAAGATATCATTCCAATTTTTTTTATTTTTATTTGTAGATCTTAAAGTGTTAACCACTGTACAAAGTCTCATGCCATTTGGACAAAGAACTTTTTTTTTTTTTTTTTTTTTGAGCAAACATCATTTGCGGGTCAAACTTAAGGGTTAAATCTGTCATGAAAACACGGTGAAATAAAATAAAAAGTAAACAAAACTAGATAGCTGAATGAGGGTGTGTGTGTGTGTGGGGTGTTGTACCCCAAACACCCCCCCCCAGTTTTTTTTTGTGTAATTGTAATATAAAAGTGAACGTGGGGCGAGGGGTCATGTTGTAAGAGTTAAATTTGTCACAAAAACACAGTGAAATAAAATAAAAAAGTAAACAGAACGACAATAATGACAGTGGATTTATTTACCGCGTAGCTAACTTATTACCGCCATTAGCGACGTCAAAAAATTTCTGTAACGTACCGAAGGGAGGAGGAGAACAGTAGCCCCACCCCCAGCGACACAATTCACTCACTTTCGACACATTTTAAGTTTGTAAACATGAATCAGCTTTAGCATCGATTTTAAAGCAGGAAAACGAGAATTACTTAAGTAGTTAACTTAAATACTCGGTGGAAACTTTCTTTAGCGACTTTACAAAGTCCGTTTCAAAGGTCAAATGAAAAAATACAGATGGGCTAGTCACGCAAAAAAATGTAATTATGAAATAAACCTGCTGGGATAAACTAATTTGTAATTATGTAATCTAAAAGTGAATGTGGGGGAGGGGTCATGTTGTAAGAGTTAAATTTGTCACGAAAACACAATGAAATAAAATAAAATGTAAACAGAACTACATAGATGGCTGACTGAAGGGGGGAGGTGTTGTACCCCAAACACCACCCCCCAAATTATGTGTAATTATGTAATCTAAAAGTGAACGTGGGGGAGGGGTCATGTTGTAAGAGTTAAATTTGTCAGGAAAACACAGTGAAATAAAATAAAATGTAAACAGAACTACAATAATAATGACAGTGGATTTATTTACCGCGTAGCTAACTTTTTACCGCCATTAGCGACGTCGAAAAATTCCGTAACGTACTGAAGGGAGGAGGGGAACAGTAGCCCCGCCCCCCACCAACACAATTCACTCACTTTCGACGCGCAAACACATTAAACATCGACACATTTTAAGTTTGTAAACATAAATCAGCTTTAACGTCGATTTTAAAGCAGAAAAACGAGAATTACTTAAGTAGTTAACTTAAATACGCGGTGGAAACTTTCTTTAGCCACTTTACAAAGTCCGTTTCAAAGGTCAAATGAAAAAAATACAAACGGTCTAGTCACGCAAAAAAACGTAATTATGAAACAAACCTGCTGGGATAACAAACTCACTTGGATTTAAGGCTTGAAATGTGTTTAGAGCAAAGGCAGCCATGACGCTATGGTGTGTGTGTGTGTGTGTGTGTGTCCTACTCGAGGACCATATGGATTCGTACACAACTACACATGTATTTACAGTTACACAATGGCCTCACAAAGATCCCACGGTGTCCTCAAACACACAACTTTCATAATTTCACACATATATGGTTATAAAGACGTTAAAACCACCGAAAACATTTGCAGGACAAGCTCTTCTCCATGAGGAATAACATGTCCAAACGTTACCAGGTTACACCCCTTTGTCTGGTTATTACTTTGCGTATTCTCAGCACGATTTTAATGTAAAAGTAAAGCCGAGAATTGTGTATATTTCGTGTTAAATCCACTCGCAGTCGACACAATTGCAGAGCTCTAAGTAAAAAGGCGCCAGATTTTAACGCGTGCCCTAGATCACGAATTAACACATGCACCAATGCAGTAAACACTCAGATAACTTCACATGAAGCTCACTAGAGACGTGCACACTTAATTATTGCAAACATACTATAAAACAGAATAAAATATACAATATTTTCCAACTTACTTTGCTCCTTTTCGGCATGGCTGCTTAAAGCTTGTATGCTTTTAGAAGAAATAAATTAAAATAGCTTACGCACTGGCAGGTAAAGTGTAAAAAACAGGTCTAGGAAACACTGAAGCAAGCATTAATGGTCTATCGGAACATAAACTAGCTGAAACCGGATTGGATCTCCCCTTTCTATATTCTTTTCATTATAGCTCTAACGTGATGCGGGCTACGCTCCGCCCCTTCTCGGCGCTGATTGGCTGAAACGTCTTGGCAACCACATTTCAAACCAAAGCAAAGTAACCGTGTGGACAGGTTGAGCTGTCAATCACAGATTTGCTTCTATATACTTTAGGCGCCACTTTCTGCATTTGTTGTTTCTGTAAGCATGTAAATATATCTTTAGTATTGATTATATTTAGATGCTTTGCAGATTAATTAAAAGAAACACGTCGCTTAAGAAAGAAAAAAACGAGTTTTGATTTATAAACATTACCTTTTTAGATTGTTTAATGTTATTGCATATATATATATATATATATATATATATATATATATATATATTTAGATAATTTTAGTATATATGTTAAACATGTAACGCGATGAACCGGTTTGAAGCAGCGCTATAGTGTGTTTGTATTATTGGGGGTGGATCAGGCTGATGAAAAGAAAATGGCTGCCGGGTTTAACTGGTTCCTTGTACTGAGCTGTGTGTTTCTGTGCAACCTCGTCAAAACATTCCTGCCATCCATTTCTTCATTTGTAAGTATCGATTCAAAAGAGTTTTAGGGACGCTTAAGCACTTCTATATTTCCAAAAGTGTGTTAGTCGTGATGTGACGCCATAATGCTCTGTGATACAGCATGTCTGCCTCCCCTACAGGAGCTTCATGCAGTCACAGCAAACAAAAGCTGCTCTGTTAAACTACCACCAGCTTCTTCTCTAGCTTTAACCGAGTAAAACTCATTCATTAACACCAACTAGCGGTCAGCAGTACTAGTACCAAACAAACGTTTGATGTGGGGTAATAATATTTTCATTAATCAATAAAAAGTGCCATTCTATCATGATGAATTAGACAATACCATGTTATCTGGCTGTACAATGGTACTGCATGATCATTTATTAATATAACATGCCATTTCATGTACATGGTACTTCAATGTACTCGTACCATATGTCCAAAAAACAGCATAGTTTTACTATAGTTACATATCTAAAAAAACAAAACAAAACATCTGGTTTCTTAAGGTCTCAATTATTGTTGTTAATATAAAGTCATATAAATATAAAAGTGGTATAGAGATAAACTTGCAATCAGAATAGTGAGAGAAAAAGTTACAATTACCTATTTATTTTGTTATTCTGTGGCAGAAGAAAGTGTGAGATGTAAACTCAGAATTCTGAGGAAAAAAGTCAAAACGGCGACATATAAACTCGGCATTGAGTGGAAAAAAAGTTCAAACCGATATAAACTGGGAATTGAGAGGAAAAAAGTCAAACAGCAACATATAAACTCGGAATTGAGTGGAAAAAAAAGTCAAAACTGATATAAACTCAGAATTGAGAGGGAAAAAAGTTAGAACTGTGAGATATAAACTCAGAATTGGCAGGAAAAAAGTTAAAACAGATATAAACTCGGAATTGAGAGGAAAAAAGTAAAAACTGTGAGATAAACTCAGAATTGAGTGGAAAAAAGTCAAAACTGTGAGATATAAACTCGGAATTGAGAGGAAAAAAGTCAGAACTGAGATATAAACTTGGAATTGAGAGGGAAAAGTCAGAACTGAGATATAAACTTTTGAGAGGAAAAAAGTGAGATATAAACTTGGAATTGAGAGGGAAAAGGTGAGATATAACTCGTCAAAACAGATATAAACTTGGAATTGAGAGAAAAAAAGTCAAACTTGGAATTGAGGGAAAAGTCAAAACTGAGATATAAACTTGGAATTGAGAGGAAAAAGTCAAAACTGAGATATAAACTTGGAATTGAGAGGAAAAAAAGTCAGAACTGAGATATAAACTTGGAATCAGATATAAACTTGGAATTGAGAGAAAAAAAGTCAAAACTGAGATATAAACTTGGAATTGAGAGGGAAAAGTCAAAACTGAGATATAACTCAAACTGAGATATAAACTTGGAATTGAGAGAAAAAAAAACTGAGATATAAAATTGAGAGGGAAAAGTCAAAACTGAGATATAAACTTGGAATTGAGAGGAAAAGTCAAAACTGAGATATAAACTTGGAATTGAGAGAAAAAAAGTCAAAACTGAGGAATTGAGAGGGAAAAGTCAAAACTGTGAGATATAAACTTGGAATTGAGAGGGAAAAAGTCAAACTGAGATATAAACTTGGAATTGAGAGAAAAAAAGTCAGAACTGAGATAAACTTGAATTGAGGGGAAAAAAAAAGTCAAAACTGAGATATAAACTGGAATTGAGAAAAAAAAAGTCAAAACTGAGATATAAACTCGAGGAATTGAGAAAAAAGTCAAAACTGAGATATAAACTTGGAATTGAGAGAAAAAAAGTCAAAACTGAGATATAAACTTGGAATTGAGAGGGAAAAGTCAAAAGAGATGGAATTGAGAGGGAAGTCAAACTAACTTGGAATTGAGAGAAAAAAGTCAAAACTGTTTGATCAAAACTGTGAGATATGGAATTGAGAGGGAAAACAAAACTGAGATATAAACTCGGATTGAGAGGGAAAAGTCAAAACTGTGGAGATATAAACTTGGAAATTGGAGAAAGTCAAAACTGTGAGATATAAACTGGAATTGAGAGAAAAAAAGTCAGAACTGAGATATAAACTCGGATGGAGGGGAAAAAAAGTCAAACTGAGATATAAACTCGGAATGAGAGGGAAAAAGTCAAAACTGAGATATAAACTTGGAATTGAGAGAAAAAAAGTCAGAACTGAGATATAAACTTGGATTGAGAGAAAAGTCAAACTGAGATATAAACTCGGAATTGAGAGAAAGTCAAACTGAGATAAAACTTGGAATTGAGAGAAAAAAGTCAGAACTGACTTGAGAGAAAAAAGTCAGAACTGAGTATAAACTGGAATTGAGGGGAAAAAAAAGTCAAAACTGAGATATAAACTCAAACTCGAGAGAGGGGAAAAGTCAAAACGTGAGATATGGGGAATTGAGAGGGAAAAGTCAAACTGAGATATAAACTTGGAATTGAGAGAAAAAAAAAAAGTCAGAACTGAGATATAAACTGGAATTGAGGGGAAAAAAAAAGTCAAACTGAGATATAAACTCGGATTGAGAGGGAAAAGTCAAAACTGGAGATATAAACTTGGAATTGAGAGGGAAAAGTCAAAACTGTGAGATATAAACTTGGAATTGAGGGAAAAAAAAGTCAGAAGATATAAACTTGGAATTGAGAGAAAAAAAGTCAGAACTGAGATATAAACTCGGAATTGAGGGGAAAAAAAGTCAAAACTGAGATATAAACTCGGAATTGAGAGAAAAAAGTCAAAACTGAGATATAAACTTGGAATTGAGAGAAAAAAAAGTCAGAACTGAGATATAACTTGGAATTGAGAGAAAAAAAGTCAGAACTGAGATATAAACTGGAATTGAGGGGAAAAAAAAAGTCAAAACTGAGATATAAACTCGGAATTGAGAGGGAAAAGTCAAAACTGTGAGATATAAACTTGGAATTGAGAGGGAAAAAGTCAAAACTGAGATATAAACTTGGAATTGAGAGAAAAAAAGTCAGAACTGAGATATAAACTTGGAATTGAGGGGAAAAAAAGTCAAAACTGAGATATAAACTCGGAATTGAGAGGGAAAAGTCAAAACTGTGAGTATAAACTTGGAATTGAGAGGGAAAAAAAATGTGAGATAAAACTTGGAATTGAGAGAAAAAAAGTCAGAAAGATGGAATGAAGAAAAAAAGTTGAGATATAAAACAAAAAAGTCAAAACTGAGATATAAACTCGGAATTGAGAGGAAAAAGTCAAAACTGAGATATAAACTTGGAATTGAGAGAAAAAAAAGTCAAAACTGAGATATAAACTGGAATGAGAGAAAAAAGTCAGAACTGAGATATAAACGGAATTGAGGGAAAAAAAGTCAAAACTGTGATATAAACTTGGAATTGAGAGAAAAGTCAAAATGAGATATAAACTCGGAAATTGAGTGGAAAAAAGTAAATGTGAGATATAAACAGAATTGAGGGGGAAAAAAGTCAAAACTGTGAGATATAAACTTGGAATTGAGAGGGAAAAAGTCAAAACTGAGATATAAACTCGGAATTGAGAGAAAAAAGTCAAAACTGAGATATAAACTCGGAAATTGAGTGGAAAAAAGTAAATGTGAGATAAACACAGAATTGAGGGGAAAAAAGTAAGAATTGTGAGATCAACATCACAGTCCTTTTTTTTTTTTTTTTAATGTTTCTATTCTGTGGCAAACAAATTTCATAGCCTTCTCAAGTCTTCATCAGTAATAACAATCTCCCCTTTGATTAAGTTTTTGGGATATTCAGAACATTTTATTGCATCTAAAATGAATGAGCACATGTACGTATTGAGATTTTGTGTTTGTTCTCGTAGCTGTCGAAGATCTTTCAGAAAGATGCTGACCAGGAGACGGAGATGAGGACGGAGATCCAGAACATGAGGATGGAGCTGTCCACCATCAGCATGATGGACGAGTTCGCCAGATACGCTAGACTGGAACGCAAGATCAACAAGATGACTGATCAACTGAAGACTCTTGGTAAACAAAACATCATCAAGTTCTTATTTTGTGCTTTCGGTTGTTTGATTGCTTTCTAACCAGCACAACACTGAAAGAAGCCCACAAAACTGCCAAATTGAGTCGCAACATGTGTAATATTGATATATTGAAAACAAGGAGCAAAGGGCAGCAAGTGTTGAGATGTTTACAGCCGTCAGCACACCTGATGAAAGCCAAACTAGCATGAAAGTTTTCGTGAGTTAGTGAGTTAGTTTGTGTGATTGCCGTTGTCCACTTTATAGTGGGGCGAGAACTGAGAAACCAAAGGTTTCTTCACTTGGCAGAAGTCTCAGGCCAAGTGTGGAAAATGGCAGGTGGGTTTCACATAACGGCTTCAGTATTCATGAAGGAAGACAAATGGCTCAGCTGCTGCCTGTTGCTGTCCTTCATGTCAAGTGTAGCCACAGTTATTGGAGTAAAGCATGGTTTATAACTTGTTAAAGGGTTAGTTTACCCAGAACTTAAAATTATATCATCAATTATTCATTCCAATCCCATAAAACATGATCATCTTCGAAACACCAATGAAGAGACTTTAAAGGAAACCTTGAGTAGATAGAAATTCTCTCAGGCCTTTTGTTGATATTCTTTGTTTTGTTTTTTCTTTTCTACAGTCAAGTCAAGAACTGCACAGCAAGCAAAAATGAAATGGATTGTGAATATTGTTTTTTACGTTTCTCAGGTGAGTTGGGAGCATTTTTAATTTGCATATTAACCCCATAAATTAACCCTACGGTATCATATTTGATATGCACATTTCAACATGATCAAAACTTTGCTGAAAAACCTGTTGTGCACAATCAAATTAAAAGGTCTTTTAGTATAATTGTAAAAACGTCCACCTTCAGATCGTGGTACATGCCTCTTTTTGCTATGAAAACTTTTTTTATATAGTAAATGTAAGAATAACTTTTATATTGTTAGTAATATTTCAAGATGAAAACTTACTGGACTGAAGCAACTTAGGTTTACTTGATTATACATGCATCATTTTTTTAGAAAAATCATGTGGAGTGACAACTGATATTTACATGCATTTTAGTCTGTTATACTGTTATAAAGATCTCATTGACTTATATTACAAACAATCAGAATTTCATCTTTTTGGCCATATAAATATCAGTAACTGCACCAAATTGCATATTTCTGCTTTATCGTACCATATGAGCCATAAAAGGCTTACAGTTGCATGAAAAAATTTGTGAACCAGAATCTGAAAATGTGAATCATTTTAATAAAAAAATAAGAGCGATCATTCAAAATGCATGTTATTTTTTATTTAGTACGATCCTGAGTAAGATATTTTACATAAAAGATGTTTACATATAGTCCTCAAGACAAAAATAGCTGAATTTATTAAAATAACCCCTTTCAAAAGTTTGTGAACCCTTGATTCTCAATACTGTGTGTGGTTACCTGATGATCCACGACTGTTTTTATGTTTTGTGATGGTTGTTCATGAGTCTCTTGTTTGGTTTGAGCAGTTAAACTGAGCTCTGTTCTTCAGAAAAATCCTCCAGCTCCTGCAGATTCTTCAGTTTTCAAGGATTTTTGCATATTTGAACCCTTTCCAGCAGTGACTGAATGATTTTGAGATTCATCTTTTCACACTGAGGACAACTGAGGGACTCAAACTCAACTATTAAAAAAGGTTCAAACATTCACTGATGCTCCAGAAGGAAACACGATGCATTAAGAGCGGGTGTGAAAACTTTTGAACAAGAAGATGATGTTCAAGTTTTTCTTATTTTGTTTAAATATCGTTGTTTTTCGTTTAGTACTGCCCTTCGGAAGCAACAGAAGATACTTGCATGTTTCCCGGAAGACAAATTAAGTACAATATTCCTTGATCTTCAAATTCAAAAAGTTTTCACCCCCCGACTCTCAATGCATCATGTTTCCTTCTGGAGCATCAGTGAATGTTTGAACCTTTTTTAATAGCTGAGTTTGAGTCCCTCAGTTGTCCTCAGTGTGAAAAGATGAATCTCAAAATCAGGACCTGGAGGATTTTTCTGAAGAACAGAGCTCAGTTTAACTGCTCAGGACAAACAAGAGACTCATGAACAACCATCATAAAACAAAAAAACGGTCATAGATGATCCAGGTATCCACACACAGTATTGAGAACCAAGGTATGTAAACTTTTGAATGGGGTCATTTTAATAAATTCAGCTAATTTTTTTTTTTTTTCGTATGTGTGTCTTGAGGACTATATGTAAACATCTTTTATGTAAAATATCTTACTCAGGACAGTACTAAATAAAAAATAACATGCATTTTGTATGATCTCTTATTTTGTTAAAATTATTCACATTTTCCAGATTCTGGAAATGGTTCACATAATTTTTCATGCAACTGTATGCATCAAATATGATACCCAAGTAACAAACATTTTTAAATTTAGATTTTGTCTAAAACTTAAACACTTCCATTTCAAAAAATGAAAATTTTCTATTATTTCACACATCAGACTTTCCAGTGTTAATATGATAGATGTATCTCTATGCATCACTTGTTCATTTTCTCTCGTAATGGCATGTTGTCTGTTGTTAGGCGGCCCTCATGATCTCACTCATATTGAAGTATTACGCAGATCCGGTCACTGTTGTGCCCAGTAAATGGATTGCTCCACTGGAGAGACTAGTAGCCTTTCCTTCCGGAGTTGCAGGTATGTCCCAGTCACCAACTGTATTCGATGGCCACTTTGGCTTAGTCAATGTTATTGATTTAAAATGCATTTAACAAATTGACATCTAAATAAATAAAATGGGCCTCATTTATCAATCTAACATAGAAACAAACACAGAAATCATCTTACGACAGGGTTCACGTGTGATTCATCAAACATTCGTATGCTGGCAATCCTATCGTATGAATGATCATGCGTTGATAAATGTGGCGGCTGAAAACAATCGTCATTTAAATATTGCGCAATTTGCGCCCCTAAAAATTCACGGTTTAGAAGCCTCGCCCCTAGAGTTTACGACACAGAGAAACATGACCTGGCCAAGAAGAGGAAGTAATCTCATGATAAATTCATTTTACCCCAAAAACACCCATTAACCTCGTAATTGCAAACAATTACATTAATTTATGTATTTAAATACTTATATGTATATTAAATACCGGTAAATAAAACGAAACATTCATAGGCCTACTGTAGTTCCCTCCACAACAAATCCTTTATTTTAATGGTATTCGGAGCACAAGAATGAAAAAGAAGTTATAAAATTATATATTAAACTATAAAATAAAACTTAAATTAGACAGTCATAGGCATTCATTATAAACAACATAAGTCAAGCCAAAATAAAATGTTTTGGGGTAAAGCAAAACTCATGGGCTCACCTCTCTCATTTGGAAAGAATCCAAATATGTTTCTATATTTGCATGTAACATTTTGGTTTCTTAATTATTATTTATTATGTAAACAATTAAGGCTTTGTACTTCACTCGTGTCCCAATATCCATGTAAAACGGCATCCTTCACTTGCACAAAAATGTATGTGTTTGAGCTGATTTACAGAGGACCATTTAATTTGAGCAGTGTAACTTTTATGTTTGGTTATCTGCATTTTAGTTTGATGATGAATGGCTCAAATGTCATCAAGTTAGAAACGCTAGAACTGATGTTGTCAGTGTGCGCGAGGCGCCTGCGCGAACACTTGGATTTAATAAAATAAATATCTAAATGATCAAAATGCTCTCATTACAATTCTCCACCAGATCTACTATGCTGCACGCAAGCTCACGCTAACTCCAAAACTAGCGTACACGAGCTGAGCCATGACGTGAGATCTGATCGTAGCCGCCGCTCATGTTCATATTGATAAATGCACTGTTTTCTGTCGTACGTTTGTTTCATGAATGAGGCCCATTATTTACATTTCGTCTGGTTAAAATAAATAGAATTACATGGAGTTTAGAGTGTTATAAAGTGTTTTTTGCTGATTTATCTCAGGTGGTGTTGGAATCACATGCTGGCTCGTTGTCTGCAACAAGGTGGTGGCCATCGTTCTTCATGCTGTCAGTTAAACTATGAGCTTTATATCAACATCACTACACAGTCACTGGATTTTCATGAATGGCCTAACCCAGTGGTTCTCAACCACGTTCCTGGCTCAGTGGTGCCCAGTCATGTTCCTAAAGATCTACCTTCCTGCAAAGTTCAGCTCTAACCCTGACCAAACACACCTGAATCAACTAATTAAGATCTTCAGGAGCGCTTGATAATTACAGGCAGGTGTGTTGGATCTGAACTCTGCAGGTAGAGCTCTAACTAAACAGTGCTGGAGATCTCTGGCCTAAAAAAAAATACCAGTCACTGTTCTGTTAAACACTTCAAGTCTGTACTTGCAAATTCTTGTTTCATGACATTAAAATGTTTTAATTTGCATTTAGTTGGTAAATGCTGACATGTAAACATTCCTAACAAACTGCAAAACACTGGTTTAAGCTGTGATATAAGTTGATGCCATCAACAGGTTTGGTGTTTATTTATTACGTGTATCATAATTGTATATTTGGGCATGTTTTGGTGTTTGTTTTTTTTTTTTTGGTCAGTGTTACAAATCTATTTATTGATTTGTTTTTCAAAGAAAAAATGTCCATGTATTAATAAATGTGCAAATGAAAATATATGTGCAGAGTTTTATTGTTTTATTTGTCTTTACTGTGGCAAGAATACATTTGTGAACACTGGGGAAAAAAACAATGATTAATCATAAAATGTAGTCTGATTTTAATTTTACAATCTGGATATACTAATACCACACAATTGCACTTTTTACATTTTTATTCAATATTCTGAGTTATCATTCATGCAGGGTGGAAAAAGTATGGGTGGAAAAAGTAACTTCTCGATTCCCCCTTTAGCAGTGAAAGCGTTCTTTAGTTGATTTACTTGTGTGATTTGGGTCATTGTCTTGTTGCATCACCCAACTTGAAGTCCTGTACTGCTGTCTTTCTCCTGCATGAAAAATGTTTCGATACACTTTTGAATTCACTGTTCCTTCAATAATTGCAGTGTCCAGCTCCTGAGGGAGCAAAGCAGCATTAAACTGTGATGATCCTTCTACTGTGCTTCACAGCTGGGAAGGTTTTGGTGTGGGTTTGCAGTGCTCTTTTTCCTCTAAACAAGGCGTTGTGCATTTTTGCCAAAATCTTAAAAAAATGTTTTTCTTATTTTGTCCACAGAACATTTTCGTAGAAGATTTCTGGCACATCAGGTGAACTTGGGCAAACATAAGACATGCCTCAGTGTTTTAGTTTTTGGCAGCAGTGGTTTCCTTCATGTTGTCCATTCATGAACACTCTTCTTGTTCAGTGTGGTTTTTTTTTTTCTTCTTTTTAGGCTTTCACAGTGTGTAGAGATCCTTAGCAGTTGTCCTTGGGTCTCCCCTCTTTCAGGGTTGCCTGTTGTATTCATGGATTCCTGAACACCTTTAGCAATTGGCTTTGCAGCCTTTTCCAGCTTTGTGCATCTCTGTAATGCTGTTTTGGGGATTGAGGCATGGTTCACACCAACCAATCTTTTTTGAGAAGAACAGATTTCTCAAGCCTGTGCACCTTTGCAACCCATACTTCTAATCTCGCCTCAGGGGACCTATAATGCCCCTTTCACAAGATGTAATATAAGTCTCTGGTGTCCCCAGAATGTGTCTGTGAAGTTCAGCTCAAAATCCCCCACAGATCATTTATTATAGCTTGTCAAATTTGCCCCTATTTGGGTGTGAGCAAAAACACGCCGTTTTTGTGTGTCCCTTTAAATGCAAATGAGCTGCTGCTCCCGCCCCCTTTCCAGAAGAGGGCGGAGCTTTAACAGCTCAACAACAACAAAGCTGGAGAATCTCACGCAGCCAAAATGAGGATTGTCAGTAACGGTGTTCAGCCTTACATTGTTCAAACCGGAGTCGACTCTGATGGAGAGACTCAGGAAGAAGTTACAACTTTTAGAATGAAACTGGACGTTTCTGAATGGTTAGTGGATAAATTTATGTAGTTGCTGTGGAGTTGATTCAACTCATCCACTAGCATGTGCCGTCATGTTCATCTTTTGTGTTGAATTGACCCTCGTTTGTGAAGCAGTCCGGTGTAAAATGACGGCATGACAACAACACTCTACTACAACAACTCTTCCTCTTCTCTAAAGCAGCCCAACATGGCCCCGCCCCCTTTGTTGTGTGTTCTCGGGGGCGGGGTTTATGTAAATTTTAGGGTTTGTGATGTCACTTACCCGGGAAGAAGCTCGTTGTAGTCCCTACCAGCCGTTTGTTGTAGTCCTTAAACAGCAATTTCTGTAAAAGAAAATATCTCCTTTGCATTGAACTTTGAGTGTCGTAACTTTGCAGATGTTGTTTATGCTCAAACAGCAACATTACACACTAACTAAAGTTAAAAAAGTTAAATCATAATCAACCACCTCTTTAAGGGACCCCAATTGGCTTTTTGTAGAATTAGTAATACATGGTTAACTTACTTTGTCCAGCCTGTCCTGTCAACGATCACTCAGCGCCTTCAATAAAATTTTGAAAAGTAAAACTGTTTGTGTTAGTCATATTGTGATTGTCTAACATTATATGATCAATGCAGAAATCTAGATATTTTCAAATTGTTCAAAAAACTATTCTTGCCACTGTACTTGGTTTGTTTGTATAATGCAATATGATAAAATGTCATCGTAATAAAAAGATGTCTGTGTAATAAAAAGAAAAACACAGTGACCATAAATTCATGGCAAAATTTGCTTTTCTGTGAAATATTGCCAAAATTTTACAAGATTTATCAGTAATATACAGTACTGTACTGTAATGCAGCGCTGCCTTGTGGGATCCCACAAAATGGGAATACCCAAGCCTTTGCACTACATTGGCAGATGCATGAATGTTTTTATTATTAAAACATATCAGGAGTGTCCTTCACTGTAAGTCAGTCAACTACAAGGCAAGACAGTTGAATCTCAGTTGTTTGCTAAATTTTGAAAAGGTGCTTTAAAACAGGCCACAATAAAATGCTGTTCTCTTACAGCAGACTTGTGCTGTTCTGCTGAAAGTTACAATGACAGACTACTGAGACTTAATTCTTACAGCAAATGCAAAGAATAAAGATGAATAAAATCACGTCTGGATTAAATTTATATTTTTTGTTTTGTTTGCTAGAGTGGTGCTAGTGTGCTTCAGATTGAGAATTTGCTAAGTAGTAGCCTTTTACCCACAGTGACTTAAAATACACGAAGGGGCGGGGACAGTCACCCCCGTGCAACCTGAGGTTAGAGTCAACATGTATTTGCATTCACAACCATAATTAAATATTGTGACAAATTTCTGAGTAAATCAGAATATTCAACAAGGAAATAATCTAGAGCAAGACTATCTATCAGGAATTGTTTGGATCATAAAAAATAGTTGGAATGTTTCAGAGAGTTTTTAAATGTTGATAAAATGTTAATAGGACATTCTTTGGAATAATGTGCACTGATGAATCATTCACATTAAGACCAAGAACATGCATCAAGAAAGTAAATAGGTTCAATTTTGATTTGCGATTGATTTTATTTGTGCAATTTGACTTATTTATGAGTGAAACAGTGAGAAAAAAAACGTGAGAAAAAATAGGGAGTGTCTTATTTTATCCTTTGGGAATTGTTTGGATCATGAAAAGAGGGCAGTACAAATATGCAAGAATGCTGCCAGACCAAATGTGCGTTTGCAAAAATAATGCTTCAATAGCTATTTGTGAGGTCTTAGTGACATCAGCATCAGAAAGAGCAAGTTATTACATTTGAACATGTAATAGAAGTTTTTGCAATAAAATGCACCAATGAATCGATCACAATAAGACCAGCAATGTGCATTAAAGTACAGTAGGTCAATTTATTGTTGACTTCAACAATAGTGATTTGTATAGTTAATGTGATGATGTTTTATGTGTTTAAGTGTTTAGCAATGTTGTGTATATATCAGGAAATTAACAGTCTCAGAGGATCCAAATGCAAGTATAACAATGTTTATTGACAGAATTCGCTGTACAATAACTTCACTCCAAATGGACAGACGTTGCAGAGACTGAGGCGTGCCGAGTCGGCGGCATGCAGAGTGGTGAAGTGATGGGTGGCGCAGGGCTACAACGAGTATCAGAGACCAAGGATAATCCTGTCCAGAAAGCAGGGCACACGACGACATTCCAGTAATCCGAGAACCAGGGAGACACAAACCGAGAGCACGACACCAGGACAGCCTGCAACGAACTGACAAAGACGACATGTAGACATGAACATTTATAACAAGCACTAACAAGACACGGCTGGCAACAGATCGCAATCAGACCATAATGGGTGACGCCCACACAATCACTCACACACACACATACACACACACAACAAACACATGAGGGTGAGTAAGTGAATCCATGAACCGTGACAGTACCCCCTCTCCTACGAGCGCCTCCTGGCGCTCCCAGGAGAGCCTACCTGTTGATTGTAATCATCAATAAGAGAGTGATCCAGGATGTCCCTGGCAGGAACCCAACTCCTCTCTTCCGGACCGTAACCTTCCCAGTCCACCAAGTACTGGAATCCGCGTCCCCTTCGCCTAGCGTCCAAGATACGACGAACCGAATAAGCGGGTTCCCCATCTATGAGACGCGGCCGGGGCGGGGGGGGGACCGGAACCGGCGGATTAATGTTCGAATGAAAAACAGGTTTGATTTTAGACACGTGAAACACGGGATGAATTCTACGGTACGCTGGAGGGAATTTGAGGCGGACTGTCACCGGACTAAGAATCTTGGTCACAGTAAACGGGCCAATGAATTTGGGTGCCAACTTATTACTAACGGAGCGGAGCGGAATGTTCTTGGAAGAAAGAACGACGACGTATACGGGAGGCTTCAGCCGGTGGCGATTGGCCTGGGCCTTGGTGCGCGCTCCCACCTGAAGAAGAGTCTCTCGGGCTCTTCTCCACGTGTGACGACACCTCTGGGCGAAAGGCGTGAGCGGAGGGGACCGCGACTTCGGATTCCAGACTAGGAAAGATAGGTGGCTGGTAACCTAGACTACACTGAAAAGGCGAGAGGCCCGTAGCCGACACTGGTAACGAGTTGTGCGCGTACTCCACCCAAGGAAGCTGCTGACTCCAGGAGGAAGGATTCTGTGCTACCCGACATCGCAATGTTCTCTCCAAATCTGGTTGGCTCTCTCAGCTTGCCCATTACTCTGGGGATGGAACCCAGACGACAAACTAACAGTCACTCCCAGTAAACGACAAAACTCCTTCCAGAATTTGGAGGTAAATTGGGATCCCCTGTCAGAAACCATGTCCACGGGAGGCCATGAATACGGAAGACGTGATTAATGACAGTAACCGCTGTCTCCTTGGCAGTGGGTAATTTAAGCAAGGGGATGAAATGTGCCACCTTCGAGAACCGGTCGACTACGGTCAAAATCACCGTATTGCCCTGTGAAGGAGGGAGGCCTGTGACGAAATCTAGCGCTATGTGGGACCAGGGTCTCGAAGGGACAGACAGCGGTTGAAGAAGCCCATCTGGGGAACGATTGGAAGTCTTACCACGAGCGCAGACAGAGCAAGCCAAAACAAAATTGCGAACATCGCGAGCCATGCAGGGCCACCAGAATCGTTGCTTAACCAAAAAATTGGTACGACTAACCCCTGGATGACAAGCCAGATTGGAATCATGGCCCCATCGGATAACGTCTGAACGTAACCTCTCTGGCACAAATAATCGACTCGGCGGGCACCCGGGCGGAGGCGTTACCCCTTCTAAGGCCGTGCGGACCTTCGACTCGACCTCCCACGTGAGTGAAGAGACAATGAGTCTCTCAGGTAAAATACACTCGGGAGTGGACGGGCACTCGTAACGATCAAAAACACGAGATAAAGCATTGGGCTTGATGTTTTTGGACCCGGGACGATAAGAATCAAAACGACCGAAAAACAGAGCCCACCGAGCCTGCCTAGAGTTTAGTCGTTTAGCGGATCTGATGTACTCTAAGTTCTTATGATCAGTCCAGACGATGAAAGGTACCCCCGAACCCTCCAACCAGTGACGCCACTCTTCCAAAGCTAGTTTGATAGCCAGCAACGAACTGACAAAGACGACATGTAGACACGCACATTTTATAACAAGTATTAACAAGACACGGCTGGCAACAGATCGCAATCAGACCATAATGGGTGAAGCCCACACAATCACTCACTCACACACATACACACACAACAAACACATGAGGGCGAGTAAGTGAATCCATGAACCGTGACAGTATATCGAGAAGAGGAAAGGTCCAAGCACCGAACCCTGAGGAACCCCAGTGGATAGTTCAATCTACACTCAAAAGCAGAATTCTTTTTAATATTTGACCCTGAGGATTAAATATTGAACTGTGCTTCCCTGCAGGCCTTTTCCAATAGCATAACAATAATCCTCCTCATACACTTTTTTCCTCAAAAACATTACAGAAAGATCATTTGGGATCTTTTTATGTACTTTTCTTAATATACCTTTTGTTTTTAATGTATTCAGTAGCTTACTAACATTATTTAATGTGCCAAGTTATTTCATTTCAGTGATTGATATAACGATATAAGCAACTTTATGGTGCATATTAATGTTAGATGATGCATAAATGTACATTTACACTACTTAATAGATAAATATCATTAATAGATAAATATTTTAGCTATAATGTTAACTAGAGTTGATATAGATAATTTGCAAGTAATTGCTAGATATACACTGAATAAAGCTCATGAATTTAATTCATGCAACAGTTATATATTCATATAAATATTATCTGTTACCTAGTGTTACAGCTTCTGTCATTTGAAATGAAATGAAATATACTTTATTGTCCCTGACAAGGAAATTTGTAGTGGATTTAATAGCAAGCATTTTGAGACAACCTGATACATTAAAAATTAGACGCAATATTCACTGTACACGTACAGGTAGACGTCGCTAATCCACGTTCACCCGTTCCGTTTATAATGGGGAATTCTATATTTATTACGGTTATTTTAATATTTATTGCAACTTTGCTACATTATGGGCCAATACAGACAGAGCTCTTAAATTAACATTTGCAGAAAAAAAAACTAATTTTGTGTATGCACAAGAACATTTTTGTGTAGGCACAAGATACTTCTGAACGTTTGTATGTTTTAAGGGCAGAGGGAGAGTGTCAGGACATGCAGTGTCGCATATAAACATCTTCAAATGTTCTGAAAAAAAAAAAAAAAAAAAAAAAAATTGAGAGCAGTTCTTGTCTATGCACAACTCGGTATGATATTTCTGCCTGTCCCAGCAGATATTTGCTTAACTATTGCTGAGATGCTCTGGATGTTTTCTGGAGTGTTGCTAGGGTGTTCTGGGTCATTTTAAGAGCATTGCTAAGTAGTTTCTTGTTGTCCAGAATCAAAAGCACCCACCCCAGGCTTCTGTGCTGTTCTGATCCCGCATGACAGAGGCCAGGACAAAACTTTGATGGGTAAGCTCTCTTTTCCCAGACAGCCCATACTTTAAAAGACCTCATGGGACCCTCACCACAGGGCCCGCTACAACATTCCTGCTTGTTTCCCCTGCCAACAGCCCTGCCCCTATATGGGCCATTCTACAGAATTGGTGCAAACTGCTGTCACACAACCAAAAACACATTTAAAAAGCATTTAAGTATTGAAATTTTAGATGTTTACTAAGATCCTTCTATTATCTATTGAATCCCACAATAATATTTAATATCAGTAAGATTAATATATATAAAATCATCATTTATTGAGTTGGGAGATGGCTGTCCTGAACCCTAATTTTTGCATTTTTTTCCATTTTTGTTTAAAAAATATATATTTGTGTTTTTTTAAGAAGTGAAGTTAAAAATATATTTATTTTTTTATGTTTTATTTTTAAATCATGAAACTTTGTGTCCCGCATTTTCATGTCACTACCGAAACAGTGTGTGTTTCAGTCCACTGTCTGAGACTGATTTTAACACACTTCTACATTTCTGATCAGGAAATATTCCTCTCACAGCCTCTCTTTCACAGTAGATAGAGTCCTCATTTTGAGTTAAATGTGTTCAAAAGTCTGAAAATCTGTGTGCAACTTTAACAAACGTCACTACCAAACACCTTTTTCTGCAATTAAGCAAAATATTTTGGATGTTATTTCATAAAATGTATTTTTGTGTGTAAAACTGTTCAGATTGTCACGACCGAAACAGTCACAACCGAACATGTCATCATTGTTTTGGTAGTGACAAAAGGAAACACATAATCATTTATCTGGGGATAATAAACTAAATTTTACTACAGTCATGTAATTCATTAGTATTTTAATATGTTTTAGTATGTGAGTTAAATTGTGTCATGTGATGTGGTCACTACCAACACATTACTGTCACTACTGAAAATGTGCAGTCACGACCGAAACATGGATGTTTTGTCAAAAATAAAGTATATTAAATGATGAACTAAGATGTTATTATAGTGTTTGGTTCAATGTTTACTCAAACTAATGAATCCTTCACTTTGAAATCAGTTTGATGAACTTTACACCTTTTACAAAGAAAGACTGGATTCAAAATACAACAAATCTCATAAATTACACATTATCAACAAATATTGTTAAAATTGTAAATGTTAATGATTTACCTGTGAAACTTTTTTAAAAAAATAGCAAAAAAATATATTTTACAAGGTAGATGTAAACAAAATCTTAATATCTCAATGTAACTCTTCTTATTAAATGATTTATTATTGTTTTTCGGTAGTGACAAATTTGGGGAGAGGAAAAATATTCCAAAGCTGTCATGATCACTAGTGGGAGTGCCCTAATCAGCCACTACAGGGCACTCCAACCCGGACTCTTGTTTTCACTCTTGGACTTCATTTCCCATAACACACTTCCCGGACTCATTATCCCGTTTCATTGCACCCAGCTGTTTTGTGTTGATTCATTAGTGTCTGTCTATTTATACCTGGGTTGTTTATGCTTTTGTTATGGTGTTTTCATGTATGGTTCTAGTTTCTCCGTTTTGGTTTTCTTTGTTCTTTGGTTTTCTCGTGTATTTTTGTATGGACTGTTTCTGTGGATTTTGACCCTTGCCTGTTTTAGATTACGTTTCTGGATTACCCCATTAAAGCTGCACATGGATCTTACCTTTTGTCTCTGTGCCATACGTGACAAAAACTTTCTGAAAATACAATATGAGAATTAACTGCACAATTACTAGAAATGTGTTCCTTGGATATTATACAATTTACATACATACAACATTTGTGAATTTTTTTTTTTTTCCAACTCTGACTTTGAACCAATTCTGTAGAATGGCCCATATATGTGAGTGTGGTAACTTTCCAGTTTAAATCTGTGGGAAGTTTTAATTTTATCGTAAGGTGAAAATTATATAATAAAAGAAATATTAACAGTGTGATGATTAGCAGTTTTAACTAGCTACTGACCCCTACTAACTCATAGCCTCAGAGTTGCTAGAAAAAAAGGTACAGGTACAGCTGAGTCATTCTACGAAACGGGTGCCATTTGGGTCCGCAACATTTGATCAGATGCATAAGGCACAAGAAATGTCCCAAAGTCTGTTTCCAAAGCTTAAAATTATTAATTCAAGTGTTCTTTTTAACATGATATATGATAAAATGCTTTTTTTGAAGATTAGCATGCTATTTTTAATCAGTTTTCATTATTACATAGCCAATTTCACATGTCTGTGTTAACCAACATGACATTTGCATCTAAAATATTACCAAATAAGTTATATATATTTTTCAAACATATACTATTTTCAGGATTATGTGTGTCCCTGTTTACATAATATATATTTATTCACAATAAAGCTTATTTTTTTGTAAATATTTTATGATTTGTGCGCGTCCCTCAGTTTGACAGTTTGACACCCCATCACACTAACTTTTTTTTTTTAACTTGTTTTATCTATAAATAATACTCTGTTCCTTTAAATGACATCACAAAGCCAAAGTGACATCATTTGAGCCTTATAGCCACCAACAACAAAAGAAGGAAACTATGTGCAATTTTTTTACATTGTTTATTTGTTGCTTTTTCATGTTAGGTAGGGCCCGTCAAGCTTAACCTTACCACCCCGTCACGCAAAATAAATAGGGAAAACTGTTTTTTATTCATTTTTTTACATTATTAATACAAAGAAAATTATATTTCAGATTGAATGCATGTATGCTAGGTGAGAAACTTGACCACATGGGAGGTTTGCGGACATTTTGGGATGAAATTTACCACCCCGTCATGTTTTTGTGAAATTTCATCCCAAAATGTCCCCCGATAAAAATCACGTTCTGGGGGGTAAAACTTTTTTTTTTTGGCAGGGTTCCCTTGGTAAATGTGCATTCCAAGGGCTAAATATGTTATTTGGGCTCGCTTCAACCCGTGCACATGAAAAGCAACCTGCGGCAACAGTGTAAAAGTAGCCCAATTCTGCGGGAAAACTGCAGACTTGGCAACACTGTTTGATTCACTCACTCACTCACTCACTCACTCACTCACTCACTCACTCACTCACACACACACTTTTTACTCAATTTGAATGTCTCCCTCCCCCAGTTTTTAAAGTTTAAAACCAGCAGATGATATAGAGAAACACTTTGTCCATACAGTGAACCATCCCGTCACATCAGTTACCACCCCGTCACAGGGTCATTTTGTTAAAAGTTTATGGAAAGAAAATGAAATATTACATAAATTAATGTTGAATTATGTTCTTATTGTGTGGACTAATCAGATAAATGTAACTTTATTTGTATTTTTAAAGGTGCCGTAGAAGAATGAAAATTGAATTTCCTCGGCATAGTTGAATAACAAGAGTTCAGTACATGGAAAAGACATACAGTGAGTCTCAACTCCATTGTTTCCTCCTTCTTATATAAATCTCATTTGTTTAAAAGACCTCCGAAGAACAGGCGAATCTCAACATAACACCGACTGTTACGTAACAGTCGGGATCATTAATATGTACGCCCCAATTTGCATATGCCAGCCCATGTTCAAGGCATTACACAAGGGCAGCCAGTATTAACGTCTGGATCTGTGCACAGCTGAATCATCAGACTAGGTAAGCAAGCAAGAACAACAGCGAAAAATGGCAGATGGAGCAATAATAACTGACATGATCCATGATAACATGATATTTTTAGTGATATTTGTAAATTGTCTTTCAAAATGTTTCGTTAGCATGTTGCTAATGTACTGTTAAATGTGGTTAAAGTTACCATCGTTTCTTACTGTATTCACGGAGACAAGAGCCGTCGCTATTTTCATTTTTAAACACTTGCAGTCTGTATAATTCATAAACACAACTTCATTCTTTATAAATCTCTCCAACAGTGTGTAATGTTAGCTTTAGCCACGGAGCACTATCAAACTCATTCAGAATCAAATGTAAACATCCAAATAAATACTTTACTTACATGATGCATGCATGCATGACAAATATTTTGTAAAGATCCATTTTGAGGGTTATATTAGCTGTGTGAACTTTGTTTATGCACTGTATTATAGAGTCGCGAGCTCGGGGGCGGGGAGCGCGTGGATTTAAAGGGGCCACAGCCTGAATCGGTGCATATTTAATGATGCCCCAAAATAGGCAGTTAAATTTTTTTTTTTTTTAAATCTATGTGGTATTTTGAGCTGAAACTTCACAGGCACATTCAGGGGACACCTTAGACTTATATTACATCTTGTAAAAAAACGTTCGATGGCATCTTTAAGTGAATTCGTTTTTTCAGTACAAACAATGAGGCCATGAAACGTCAAATTCATATTTCAAGATTAAAAATCTAAGAATAAAAAAAAATATATTAAATTACAGACTTTCTAATGATGGTTTCCAAAAAAGGGACATTTTATTAGGAATACATTAGATTTTAAAAATCTATTTCTTGCTTTACTACTCCAATGGCATAGGTATTGTCCGTAGATTTAGTCGACTAAAATCAAATTTAGTTAAATTGTAATAAGCATTTCTCTAACAATACACAGACCCAATACACGGGGTGGTACAAGAATGCCTGAATGAAAAGGATAATATCAATAAAGATTTTGTGCCTGAGTTGGGAAAATATTTTTTTTTGAGGATTATCATATCTTTTAAGTTGTAGGTTTGTTTTTTAAAAAAAGGTTTGTTCTTAATGAAAATTTTGAAAGTGGAAATGGCAACCTTTCGTAGAATGACTCAGTTACACTTTTTGTTGTCAATGCAAATGACACTTTTCTTGAGAAACAGCATCTCTGTCCATATATGCATGTGGTTACACTAACTTTAGCAGCTCCTGATGTGGACAGACAGCTGAAATTGCCAATCACTCAGACAGCAGTGGGTCAAACGCGCCAATCCGCCACATGATGATGCGCTGCGGACAGAAATAGACTCGAGCGAGACTCTCACAGCGGCTCCGTGTGCTCTCCAGCCAAAGGGGGTGGATTGAGTTGTCTTTAAACACTTTTCCCTGATCATTTAATTTCGCAGTTCTACAAAATGGTCATTAAAGTCTTCCTGGCATCCTCCTCGGGATCGACGGCGGTAAGAAACTGGATAGCGAGTGTGTCATTGTTCAGTCATTCAACAGGTCCCTGAGCTGAAGCGCTTGATTTCGACTGTTTTATATTCAGATTGCGGAATGAATCAAGAGCGTATTTGCAATAATCGTCGGTGCATGTATTTTAAACTGTAAAAATAAAAACAGTTTTAACTTAAGCATGTTTAAATAATCCTGAGTGACCTAATAACACATGCAGCTCGGCCAGTTTCCTTAAATATCTCTGAGATCACATTCCAGTCTGCAGCAGCTATTCCTTCAAACATGAAGAGCTGATTCCAGTTACTCAGCAGGACCAACGTGTTTATTTATTGATTTATGTGTGTTTTAGAGATATAGCTTACAGTGCTAATTTTCTAATCTTTTCACTTTACTTTGATACTATCATGTTTTAACTTGTTATGGGAGACCAGGGAAATTTACAATCTAATCCTGAACCATGTAATTAGCATCCAAGTCCAATGAGTTGAGACCTAAATGGTTGTAACACTCCTAGAAAACACTAGGTTAAAATTTGCATTTGCATTTTTATTGTGTTTGTCATTCAAAATAAGTAGGGTAGAGCAATAACAGTTTTTGCTCAGATATTGATCTGTTGCATAAACTGCATGTCTTGAAAGTTAGTCATCTAATTCTTTTCTTTAAGACAGGTCAGTTTTTTTTAAAAGTTAGTTACAAGGTTGCCAGGTCTGCGTAACAAAACTATCCCAATGGACAATCAAGAAATAGCCTAAAAGTAGCCTAATGACCATATCCCATATATCAAAACTCAAAATATGCCATTCCCATGCCTAAAATGTTATGTTATGCAATGTTATGCAAATTGAATTGAATTTGTTATGCAAATTGAAAACCACTGTATCATAGTGATCATAAACACATTACCACTGGCCCTCCCTCAAAAAACTTAAAGGATTAGTTCATTTCCTGATAATTTACTCACCCCCATGTAATCCAAGATGTTCATGTCTTTTTTCTTCAGTGGAAAAGAAATGAAGGTTTTTGAGGAAAACATTCCAGGATTTTCCCATATAGTGGAGTTCACTGGGGTTCAACGGGTTGAAGGTCCAAATGTCAGTTTCAGTGCAGCTTCAAAGAGCTCTACATGATCCCAGACGAGGAATAAGGTCCTATCTAGAGAAACCATCTGACATTTACATGTGACCTTTCTAACATGATTACGTCATGTGTGGCACATCGCAGAGCAGTGCAAGATGAGCATTTGTGGTTAAAACATATAATTGTTGTTTTTTTTTAGAAAATGAACAATGGTTTCTAGATAAGACTCTTATTCCTCGTCTGGGATCATGTAGAGCTCTTGAAGCTGCACTGAAACTGACATTTGGACCTTCAACCCGTTGAACCCAGTGAAGTCCACTATATGGAGAAAAATCCTGGAATGTTCCTCAAAAACCTTCATTTTCCACTGAGAAAGAAAGACATGAACATCTTGGATGACATGGAGGAGAGTAAATTATCAGGAAATTTTAATTCAGAAGTGAACTAATCCTTTAAAATCTAGCACAGTTTTATCATTAGTAGAATTTAAAATATTTCAATACAAGCATTTCAGTCAAATATAATTCATGCAATATTTGAAAATCAAACTGAAAACTGCAGACTTGGCAACCCTGCAAAATATGTAGATTGGTCTCATTTGAATTTGAAAAGTAAGACTGATTTACATTTGACTAACTGCTACTTGGTCAGACTTGTTCATAAGACACAGTCTTAAAATTATCCCATGATTTACTCACGCTCAAACCATCCTAGGTGTATGGCTTTCTTCTTTCTGATGAACACAATCTGAGATATATTTAAAAAATATCCTTAGTGCTCCAAGGTTTATAATGGTTGTGAAGGGGGAGGGGGGCACATTTTGAACAAAAACAAAAAAATACATGCATCCATCATAAAAGTAATCCATACAGCTCCAGAGGGTTCATAAAGGCCATTTGAAGCGAAGTGATGGGTTTTTGTAAGAAAAATATCCATATTTAAAACTTCATGAATTCAAATAACTAGTTTCTAGTAACTAGTGTTTATGCAACTTGCCCCAGATATTGATATTTTTACACATATAGACCAGAATAAGATTTTTTCCCCCTCATGAGTTGTCTTTATCTATGTACTAACATTATAAATGCCAAAAACTCATCATATTTTGCAGTAATTAATGCACTCTTTCTCTACTACAGTTTCGGGAGAGACAGTTTAGCCTTTAATTTGTAGCAGACAAAAGTTTGAGATAGATAGTGATAAATAAATAAATAAATAAAAGAGGTAAAAAAAAAAGAGTTACACTTGTTAAACCATAATGTGTTACAGGTTTCCCCATGGATTTTAATTGAGTAAAAAATTGGAAACAAAACCGTAGGTGAAATACTCTGAAATTATGACGTTAATTTTGGCAACGCATTTTGTGCAATGTTTATGGGTCCAGTTGAGGTATTAGAAAGAGTTTTAATTTTTCCCTTCTGGATTTTTCTATGTGTTTTTTTTTTTTTAAATGTATTATGGTTAAAGTCAAAGAAACATAGTATTATCATCTGACATCATTAATGTATTTACATTTCAAATGCATTTTTACATATACTGTGTGATGTATGTTTTGAATTTGGAAAAATTTGAATGTTTTGTTTTTTCTAAATATCTTGGGATTCACGTCAATAATCTGTTATTACTAATACCCCAGATCAAAAAGAAACAACAAGATGTTGTCGGGTTTCTTGAGGCACTTAAAATCGATTACGCACAGCTTGACATCGCTTCAAATGAGGATAACCGGCAGTGGATGAGGGAAAATGTCCCTGGAGAAAAGAAGCCAACCAATGGAATTCCTCTGCCTCCACAGATTTTCAATGAGGAGATGTATTGTGGGGTAAGAACCTGCTTCAACAGAGGCTCCCATAAAACTGCCCTTCCAAACGTTTACAATGTGGTCAAGACCTCATGAGTAAACCTTTTTACATGTTGTTTTATCCGTATATTTATACTTAAATTCCACAGAAAAAAAACCCAAAACATATTCAAAGGAACTGTACAGTTAGTAATCCTAAAACTTGGAAGATATTTACCATTTTCAAACCATAGGATCCCTTGGGAATTTCCCATGGGGCTGTAAAATGTCTGTGGTTAAGAGTACTAAGAGCACGTTTTGTTTTACGTTATAAATTAAACTCTTTTGATTCTGTTGTGTTTGCTGTTTTTTGTTCTTTGTTTGTTTTGTTTTTAAAGTGTAATTGTTTGCAGTTTATTTTGTGATTTTTGAGGAACTTAAAATTGACAAAGACCTTAATTAATACGGAGCCCCGCACATGACATGCAGGAAAAAAAATAGTACGCTAATTCGTTTTAGTAATGCGTTGCAGTGGGCAGCCATTTTGTTGTGGCGCCTGGAGAGCGATTGGGGGGTTAGGTGTCTTGCTCAAGGGCACCTCAGTCATTTCTGCCGGTATTGAGAATTGAACCTGCAACCTTCAGGTTACCAGTCTGAGTTATGAATATGAAATAGTTATGAATTGCTGTGAGATTGTGTTGGAATAATGATTAAAAATTTAGATCCGCTCTCTCTAAAAGTTATTGTACGGCTTTATAAGATTTTAAATCAACTTATTTCGACCAGTCTGGACACTCCGCTTGATAGCTCCTTTTGAATTCCACAGAAATCACACATTAATTGATACATTATTTGCTATAAAATGCTAATGATAGTTTCTTATCCTATATTGCAGGACTACGACACATTCTTTGAAGCCAAAGAGGACAACACAGTCTATGAATTTCTGGGTCTGACACCTCCACCAGGATCTAAGGTTGCATTTTTTGTGTCTTTCTGTGTGCTTCCTTTTCTTGATTGATAGAAACCATCTTAAGGCCAATTCACAAAGCACCGACCGATGGCAACAGACAGTTCGCAGAGTTTTGTCGAATCAGTATGTTACACCTGTCAGCATCAATGCTCTTGTTTTCGCCAATCGACCATGTTGAATTGGCGTTTCTCGGTCTTGGAATGACTGAGAAATAACGTACTGCAATCTGGCGTCTGTCGGTGCAGTGTGAATTATCCTTTAGACTGCAATATCTTAAAGTGATACCAGTAATAATGTCTTAACAACTGGGCCAAACAACAACCAAATATTTTTCACTTGTTCCCAGTCATGTACAATATCTTCCAACCACCAAAACATCGCTTTGGTACCGTTTTAGCCCTCAGATATCTTCAGATGTTTGAATGAGATGATATTTTTCTTTTTGTTGAGACAGTAATAACCCAGCAATAGTACACCCAAATCTAATGTTTTAATCCATTAAATTAGTAATACATTAAATTCTCTTTAAAAATCGAATCAAATCACTTGAAATGCAAAAGCTAGTAAAGATATCCCAGGCCTCTCTGAATCCTCTTAAACAACCACAAACATTACCAGAGGAGTCTTCATTGGTGGATGGATAAACGTCAGTAGAATGACATTTAATCATGAAAGTGTTATCACTGTAGAATCCTGTCTTCTTCCTCTCTTCTTTTTAGCATTTTCGGTGAATTTTCCCTTGCTGTCAGTGATTGAATTGATTCGCCAGTGCTTTAATAAAAATCTCTCTTGGTGCAGGAGGCACAACAAGCTGAAAATTCACAAAAGCTTCATAACGGATGTGGCACAGAGGAACCTCTTGGTGATGACACAACAGTAATACCCAATTGAATTTCTTTTACTCTTTGTTTTATATATATTTAAACAAAATTCACTTTCAGTGCATTTCCAGACACGTCTTTATTTGTATGCTCTTCGTCTACTAGGTTTTTGTTCACTAGTCTATCACAACCTACACTGTCAGAAAAAAAGGTACAAAAGCCGTCACTGGGTCGTTACCCTTTCAAAAGGTACACTTTTGTACCCTAATTATTGCTAAAGTGTGCATATTAGCACCTTAAATGTACATACAACCCAAATTCCGGAAAAGTTGGAACATTTTGTAAATTTGAATAAAATGAAAACTAAAAGACTTTCAAATCACATGAGCCAATATTGTATTCACAATAGAACATAGATAACATAACAAATGTTTAAATGGAGAAATTTTACAATTTTATCCACAAAATGAGCTAATTTCAAATTTGATGCCTGCTACAGGTCTTAAAAAAGTTGGGACAGGGGCATGTTTACCATGGTGTAGCATCTCCTCTTCTTTTCAAAACAGTGTGAAGACGTCTGAGCATCGAGGTTATGAGTTTCTGGAGTTTTGGTGTTGGAATTTGGTCCCATTCTTGCCTGATTTATGCAAGCTGCCCATACTGTATGCACTTATGCACCCCCATACCATCAGAGATGCTGGCTTTTGAACTGAACGCTGATAACACGCTGGAAGGTCTCCCTCCTCTTTAGCCCGGAGGACACGGCGTTTGTGATTTCCAACAAGAATGTCAAATTTGGATACTTTTCCACTTTGAAACAGTCCATTTTAAATGAGCCTCGGCCCACAGGACACGACGGCGCTTCTGGACCATGTTCACATATGGCTTCCTTTTTGCATGATAGAGCTTTAGTTGGCATCTGCAGATGGCACGGCGGATTGTGTTTACCGACAGTGGTTTCTGGAAGTATTCCTGGGCCCATTTAGTAATGTCATTGACACAATCATGCCGATGAGTGATGCAGTGTCGTCTGAGAGCCTGAAGATCACGGGCATCCAATAAAGGTCTTTGGCCTTGTCCCTTACGCACAGAGATTTCTCCAGTTTCTCTGAATCTTTTGATGATGTTACGCACTGTAGATGATGAGATTTGCAAAGCCTTTGCAATTTGACGTTGAGGAACATTGTTTTTAAAGTATTCCACAATCTTTTTACGCACTCTTTCACAGATTGGAGAGCCTCTGCCCATCTTACTTCTGAGAGACTCTGCCTCTCTAAGACATCCCTTTTATAGCTAATCATGTTACAGACCTGAAATCAATTAAAGTAATTAGTTGCTAGATGTTCTCCCAGCTGAATCCTTTTAAAATTTCTTGCTTTTCCAGCCATTTGTTGCCCCCGTGCTAACTTTTTTGAGACCTGTAGCAGGCATCAAATTTGAAATGAGCTCATTAAGTGGATAAAAGTGTAAAATTTCTCAGTTTAAACATTTGTTATGTTATCTATATTCTATTTTGAATAAAATATTGGCTCGTGTGATTTAAAAGTCTTTTAGTTTTCATTTTATTTTTTGTTAACAACTGTTTATTGAATTTTCTTCTGTGAACAGCAGTATAAAACAAAAAGCAACTGTGCAAATTTAGAACCCATCCCAACCGATCCCACCCCTTGGTAGACTTAAGGGTAGAGAAGAAAAATAATAAATAAATACATAAAGTAAAATAAATAATTATAATAAAAATAAATTAAGTAATATTAATACATAAAATACAATAAAATAATATTTACAAAGATTTTAGAAAAGATGACACAACATTAAAAGATGAATGCCATAAATTAACAGTTTTCACATTAGATCCATGTATTCGAGAAGTTGAGAATTCCATCGGATAATGTCCAACAAATATACCGCCCAGGTTCGTCTGTCCATTGTGTAAGGAGGATTCCAACGGTTGACTAGCAGCTTTTTTGCTGCAGTGAGAGCAGCTAACAGTAAACATCTTTGTTGGACGGACAACGTGAGTTTTCATTTTATTCAAATTTTTAAAAAATTCCCAACTTTTCTGGAATTCGTATTGTATTAGTACCTAAATTGTACATATTAGTGTCTAAATTGTACATATTAGAACCTTTTGAAAGAGTACCATCCCAGTGACAACGTTTTTACAATTTTTTTTCTGAGAGTGTAACTTAAAGGTGCTCTAAGTGATGTCACGTGTTTTTAGGCCAAAACATTTTTTGTCACATACAGTAAACATCTCCTCACTATCCACTAGCTGCCTGTCCCCTGAACACACTGTAAAAAAACACGGTCTCTCTAGTCGCCACAAGCTCCAAAAACGGTAACAAAAACTACCTGGTGCAGTCTGGACCACGAAACATAATAAACACGCTCCAGCCAATAACCGACAAGAATGATTTTAAATGCGCATTCATGACTGATTTAGGAAGCATGGAGGGGAGGGGGAGGAGGAGGAGGAGGGAGGGTCTAGCTTGACAACACTTCGAACGTCAACAGGAAGTTACTCACCCCAGGATCGCTTAGAGCACCTTTAATACCCAGGCCATGTTCGGATTAGTATACTACTCATTCTGTTTCAGCAGTATGTAGACTGTTCAAAGTACATTTGCAAGAAATTCCTGCATGACTTACATTTGCGAATTTGTTAAGTGTATGGACCCTTTTCACATTTCTGGGGTTCTCAGAAGTGGAAGTGGTCATAGTTGGGTAATTTTTTAAATGAAAATATTAAAAACTTTTCTAGATTTGTGATGTTGATAACTGTGGAAATGCATCCTCACAGTCTGTGAAAAGGGTCCATTGTATTCCACAATGTAGTAATTACAGCCTTGATTTTCAACTTTTATTTGATCAGACTGCCATAATTTAAGACTTTTTCACACAAAAATGCAAAAGTATGTTTACTGTATGATAAAAGTATGTTAATGTAGTTTACTAATGTTAACAAATGAAACATTATTGGAAAGTGTTAACTTAAAATCAGCATGCAGTGCAATATTAGTATGCCATTCCAAACATAGCCATATATAAACCTTTCCACATTTTCGCATGCTGTTCCTCTTAATCCGCTTGCATTTGTATAGTGTTATTAATCACATTTAATCAGGCATGCTTACAATGCAGAAAGTTACAATGCAGAAATCTTGTTTATTTTGTCCTGACTGATGTTTATGTTCACAATAATTTCAAAGTTTCATAGAAATGACTGATTACATCCCTATGTAATTACATGTACTTATAAACTCATTTTGTATTTACAACTATGTAATTACATCTCTGTTGACTTATTGCAACCCTAATGTTTGTTTGAGGAAAATGTTTTTCTTCCAATGTTGTTTTGTCTTGAAAAATATAGATGTTCTTTTGAGGATTATTCAACACTGAAAACTGATTATGTCCATTTTGTTTGGCAACATTGTCTAACAAACAAACCTTCTTTTCTTTCTTAGTACTGTTTCTCAAATTCCATTGGCGATTGTTCTTCTGAAAACCCAGTTCATTTATTCATGCTTGTCTTCATCCTGAGGGACCTGTTGTAAAACTACCCAGGATTCCGTGGTGCCAAGTTTTTAGTGCCTTAGAAGCTCCTGTAGTGTCATAACAGTTTTAATTTCCCCTTTCCTGGGATGCATTGTTTGTTCTTCTAGAAAAAGGAAATCAAGGAGGCTGAACAGAACGGAGATGCACACACAGCAGAACTGGAGGACGATGATCCGGGCAAGAACGTACAGACAGACGCTCAAGAAGCGGATGACGAAGAGGAGGAACCGCAGAGGAAGATGAAGAGAGTGTAACTGACTGATCAAAACTCCTAATTAACCCTCATTCCTCCTCAAACATCATCTGCTTTCCCATAGCTGCTCATTCTTCTTCCATATAATTCATAATATCTTTGCTTCATCTATTAACCTCAAGGTTTTTTTTAATGCAGGTTCTGTAATCTCTCCTCTGCAACTGAAATTAACATCTAATGTCCTGCTTTATCATCTCCTCTCTTCTAGTTTGATTCCTACTAGTGTTTCCGGTTGACAGTGTGACTATTGTTTCAATGAAGATTGTTGATGTTCATTCAGTAAATATGTTTTTCGCCTCATGTTATTTGCTCATTTTAATATTTTTATTAATTTTGTTTTTGTTAGAGAAAAGAAGCTGAGGAGGAAGAGCAGGTAAGAAAAAAGTTCTTAAACAATTCTGCATGTCTTAATCATTGTATAACATTTTAACCAGGATAGATAGATAGATAGATAGATAGATAGATCTCAACTGCCCCCTACACAGTCGTAACCTGTGCCCCACGCAAGCCTAAGGAAACTAGTCCTCCAAACCAATGTGATGGAAGGGACAGGGCTTACCTGGAGACGGTCGTAGATGCTGTTCGTCCTATCATGGTATTTCATGGGGAAGAGTGCTTTGGATGTCAATTCCCATATTCCCAAAGGGAGGTGATGTGTAGATACACATATGGACTGACCCGTGGGACAGTGCTACATATGGAAGATCTCTGCGGTTGGTTGGTCCTACCTAGCCATGGAGGAACTACTACCAGATGCAGAGACAGGGCAGAGCAGAACTTCCCAGGGAAACACGTGTTTACTGATAGGGAAACTGTACCATGGTTAACATATGGGATTACCAAAGGGGAATCACAGCATATGGACATCTAGCCCAGTACAAGGGCTGACCGACCAGGCATGCACACGAGTACTGTGCCTGGCGTCGGATTCGGATGCCTCCGCCACGTCTGACTGCCGAAGGATGCTGGAGGAACTCGATTCAGTGGGGAAGAGCAAAGTAGGCACTCATATCCCCTGCTAGAGGGGAATGCACAATTGAGCTCGCCCAGGTTTGTGAATAGCGGAAAGCGACTTGAGCTTCTGCTGACTCCAGAGGAGGAGATGGCAGGCGAGTTGTGACATGCAACGTGAGCATACCCCGCCTTGGCGGTTAATGTACACAGCAGTCACATTGTTGTCCATGCGGACCAACACATGCTTGTTCTGAAGTAATGGGTGAAACTGGTGCAGGCCAGCAAGTTCAGGCAAATGGTATGCCACTGCAGTTGAGGTCCCGATGCCTGGACTGTAGAAAACAAGGTCTCACCAGGGTCTGAATGTTTGGCGATAGCTCGGTGTGATGGTTACACATAGCGTGCCGTGAGACATGAGAAAATTGAGGCATGAATGTATGCATCCTTCAGGTCAATCGCTGCAAACCATTCCTGGGGGCGAACGCACATAAGAATGTGTTTCTGTGTGAGCATCTTGAATGGAGCTTGTGAAGGGCCCGATTCAAGATCCAAGATTGGCCGTAACCCACTGCCTTATTTGCTGTAAAATCTTGACTTCATCTCAGCTGGAGGGACAGGCTCTATTGCATCCTTCAACAGCAGGATTGCAATCTCTCCACGCAGGACAGGGGCATCTTTATTTGCCACAGAGGTAAATAGGACACAGCTGAACCTGGGGGAATGCCTGGCGAACTGAATCGCATAGCTAAGTCTGACTGTCCGAATGAGCCAGCGCATCCTCGAATGCAACTCCCCGTCTGTGGTGAAAGAAGGGGGGCTGGGAGTGAGGAAGCAGAGTGTCACTCACTGCCAATGCACGCCCTGTATGACCTGGAGAGTGAGGAAACTGCTCTTTCTTGAGAGTTTTGGTACCACTGTCTGCTGGGTCAATGGCAGAACAGAGCCAAAATGAAGCAAGATTCTCCACCTAGCCCTCCTCAGGGGAAAGGAGCGGTTCATCAGCTCCTGAGAAAGAGCAGTCCCCTGCATCTCAAGGTCACCCATCTCAGGGCCACCTCTTTGACCGTTTGGAGGTTTTAGCGGTGGCCTGGGGGATGGGCTGCGACACCTTCCAACGGGGGGCTTGACGTCACCACTGGGGGGTGCCCTTGGCGATGAGCAGACTAACCCGCATAGGCCGGGTGGCAGAGATGTCGGCTTCTGGACCACCGAGAACTGCTGGGCAAGTCTTCGACAGTGTTGCCGAAGAGGCCACCTTGCGAGATCTGGCTGAAAGCCTGCACCATGACTTTTGTTGCCCGGAGGGTGAGGTCAGTCGCCGTGCACAGTTCAACCCTGGCTCATAACTACCCTTGTGCACTATGAGTGTTTTGGCCTGCAGGACGGCCATCGCATGCAAGGCGGAGGTGGTCTGTCTAGCAGCACTGTGAGGCCTAGCAGCCAGAGCTGTCGTCATCTCAAAGGCACTTGTTACCTAACAATTATTACAAACATCCAGTAGTACTATTCAAAGTAATTGTAATAGCAATAAAACTAAGCAATGTTTAAACCTTTTGTAATTATATTCATTACTATTCTGAGTGAACCTTTTCTTTTCTTCTATGATTCACAGGAAGAAGGAGAAGAGTACAAGGTAAGACTGATATCTATACTTTTAGTCTCATAAGAAGCATTTTGCAATTTTAACAACAATAACACTAGTCTTTACACCTCACAAAGATTCCTGTTAGGCTGTGACATGATTCATAGAAATTAAATAGAAAGGTTTATATTGGATTGCAGCATGTTATTCCCAAAGGAAACCCAAATAAAAGTGTTGCTCTTGCCTAAAGAGGGGGAATAGAGAAACACGTGTGTATCACAAGGTGGAGGTACAGTTGTCTTTAGAGCACAGTATTTGCTCTGCCAATCAGTGGAAGTCATTCATCCAAAAACAAGAATTGCTTTATTTTAATTTTGTCAATGTATTACATGTGTCCAGACTATTTTTCTTTTCTTTTCATGGTTCCCATAAACCATAATTTCCCTGATATTTCCGTTTTCCATGCCTGAAAAAATAGAAAAAAGTTACAGAATAGTAACAGAAATTCTTTTAGTGTATATATTTATTATAGTTATGTTCTGCTTCTAAAATATTGTTGTGAGAGTTTGTGTAGAGTGTGAAATATTATAATCTGTCCAATGATGAGGGTCTTTTTACAGACTTTTGTGCATCTATAATATGATTTTTAAAAATCCTTTTAATTAATGATGAACGATTTGGAAGTGTGGGAATCCTGTTAAACTGTGTAAAAAAAAAAGCTAATGTTCATTATTCACTGTTTCAGGTAGAGGACAACCATCAGGTCTCAGAGGTGATTCTTAACAAACAGATTCTAGATCTATAACTATATTCTCTCCCATTCATTCCTACTCATCTCGCTGACAACATTTATATTATTATTTTTAGTGAAATTTTGCATCCATGTGTTTTTTTGTATGTCTCTCATCTGCTCCTTATAGTCAGTCATTTACTCACTTGGAAGGTGACTCGTTTGCATTGGAGTTTGCCTGTGTTTCTTTTTCCTTCCTCCTTTTCCTTACAGGTGTTATGGAGCCTTTTGAGTTCTCCACCAATTTCAAAACACATTTCTTCCGAAAAATGAAATGTTGTTTTGGAACTGATTATTCCATATATAATCAGCTTTCTTTTTAACCAAATTAAAAGTTAAATGAAGATTAGTTACCTAGTTCTGGCATGAAACTCTAGATGGAGCAGGCTTATAGATTTTTAACTCAATTGGTAGCGATCACGCCATTATCTACATTGCACAGCTGATTGTTTGCTGTTACATCAGCGGCCAATGAGCTGCGGTTCAACATTCAAACAAATACCGGTAGTGTTGCTGTTAGCATTCTGTAGCACACTTTCAGAAACCCTCCACATTCCCCATCTCCACCTGTACAGATCTGCTATGGGGTTAATTCAAGTATATTACGTGTGCAGCAGCAGCATGTCTTACATGCTCATAGCAATGTCTGTGAATGTATTGGTAGTAGCAAGTCTCGGTACTTGCTCTGCAGCAGAAAGCAGATATATATTCCGCCAAGACCAAATACATTAACATTGCCATATCCATTACCATGCCAATCTCTAGGGCTGGACGATTAATTGAAAAGTAATCAAAACCAAAATTCAGAATCTCTATCTGACGTAATTTTCCCATGTTGGTTATTTTGTTTTTTGTAATCCCGTTAATACTTCCCCCCTTAAAAACCGACGCCGAGTCAACACACAGAGACGGCGCGCGAGCGGTGAGCCTTGCGTCTTCACTAAACATTTTTTTTTTTAAAGTTATATTTATGGGCTTTTTGTGCCTTTGTTTGGAGAGGACAGTAGAGAGCAGACAGGAAAGCATTGGGCAGAGAGGGGGGCAGGATCAGCAAAGGACCTCGAGACGGGATTCGAACTCCGGTCGCCATGAACGCATTTTGCAGCATATGTCGGCGCACTAACCACTACGCTATCGGCTCCGGCGTCTTTGCTTTGTCAGTTGTATATGTTTTAATGTTTGTCAATTTGGACATTCAAGCGATTTTAGACGATTGGATGTATATTATATTGAGCTACCGTGTTCGCGCAGCTGCATTGTGGCATTGTGGCACGAACACTCACAAACAGTAGCTGCGCAAAACGTGAAGATCGTGCGCACAGAGAGGAACGCAGAAAGTAGCTGTCAGTGCTTTCCTGTGATTTATCACTAAAGTAGCAAAACTTATTATAGCATATATTTTTCTACTTTTGAAGGAACTATTTACAACCCACAGCTTCATAATTAATAGAGAGACGGTATGACTAATTCACACACGCAATCGCTCTCATTACGTACTGGTACTGTGCTAATTTATCTTTATCTGATTTACAATGAGCAGAAATCTGTAAGAAATGTTACGAACCATAGATAAAATAACTGCTGAAAGTGAGCTATGTCATCAGATCACTCTTTCAATAGGAAAAAAATATCTCACTTTTAATAATCAAGCATATTTACAGTACAAACCTTGCCAGTGAACTATGAGGGCAAAAAAACAGAAACAAAATAATCGTTCATTAATTGTAATCAAGGTAAAATATTCAATTAATCGAGACTTTGATTTTAGGCCATAATCGTCCAGCCCTACCAATCTCTATTACCATACCAATCTCTCCGAGAGTTGTCATGACAGAACTGAATTAAGAATGATCATTTCCATATGGTTTCGCCCATACCAACTACATTATCCCAACTATCATCATTATTATCAAGCATTAAAGGGTTAGATCACCCAAAAATGAAATTTCTGTCATTAATTACTCACCCTCATGTCGTTTCAAATCCGTAAGACCTTCGTTCATCTTCGGTACACAAATTAAGATATTATTGATGAAATCCGAGAGGTATTTGAACCACACATAGGCAGCAACATCATTGCACCTGTCAAAGCCCAGAAAGGTAGCAAATACAATCGTTAAAATATGCAGCGTTACAGTGGTTCAACCTTAATGTTATGAAGTGAAGAGAATACTTTTTGTGCGCAAAAACAAAATAATTTCGTCTCTTCCCTGTCAGTCTCCTATGCTGTTTACTTTCAGTGCTTCCAGGTTCCACGTCAGAACGCCAACTCATTATTGGCCAGCTCCTGCGTCAGCATCACATGCATGTATCGTTCTGCTCATGTGAACAGCATCGGCCAATACTGAGCCGGCGTTCTGATGGCGTATTCTTCTCTCTCCCTCCTGTTTTTTTCTAGGCAGAAGATGATTTGGTGTCTGAGGTAACTTGGGTTTGATGAGCAGTACTGTATATCTCTCTCTTTTCGTACTTGTGATTTGTGTTTTCCCCCCTCATTTCGCAACTGATTTTCCTCCATTCTTCCTATTAACCTCCTGTTTCACTTCTCTACTCTAGCTGCCACCTGCCAGTCTTTTTCTCCTCTCTCCATCTGTTTCTGCATGCATCTCTCAAGTTGCTCTCTTCAGCTTAAGTTCTCACATTCCATCTGATTCAGTCTGTTTTCCCCTCTAGGAGGAAGAAGAACTCAGAGAGCTTGAGGTAGATTGATACATGTTTTTTCCCTTTTCTTTAAGCTTTTTTCTCTTTCTCTTTTTCTTCCCCCTCTGTGTTTGTTTTTTTTCTTTTTTCTAACTGCACATGATATCTGTTCACTAGCACCTGTGTTGTCAGCCCTCCTATGTCTTGGACCAAATTTAGCATACAATACGTTCTTTTTTTCTTTTCTTTTCTTTTCTTTTCTTTTCTTTTCTTTTCTTTTCTTTTCTTTTCCAGTCATTCCATCCCTTACTTATGTTACAGGAGCTGAAATCTCAGAAGTCTTTTTTTAGTGGCTGTCACTTCTAGGACCTTTATTGTAGAAACACAAACACATATATTCTCTTCCACTGCTCATTCTCTTGTAGCTTTACTAGCTGAGAGAACTATCTGGGTGTAGCATAACCTTCTCCTCCCTTAGTAGCTGTTTCTTCACTCTAATGCATTGATGCATTCTTCTGTTTTAATACTAAATTCCTTTATCGCAGGAGGAAGAGGAAAATGCCTCAGAGGTACTCTAGAACATTTTAGCTCATTTCAGCATGTTGTGGTCGGTGGAGGCCAGGGGCACCGATGCATGTCATCAGTTGTGTTTGAAATCTTTCAGATTGACTAGATCAGTGGTTCTCAACCAGGTGTCTGGGGCCCACTTAGGGTCCTCAGCACACTTCCAGGGGGGTTGCAAGTGAGTAAAAAATAAAAACCATGGAAATCATGCAACCCGGTTCCCTGATAAGGGGAACAAGACACTGCATCTTGGTGTTGACGCTATGTGGAACGTCATCAGCGTGACCGGTGTCTGAAGCATGTGTAACCACACGGCAATATTCATTAGTGGATGGCAGTCCATTGCATCACATGCGGAGCACCCGTAAAAGGGTGCCTAAATTACACTTCATCAATTACACTTTTTTGTCTGAAAAAGGCGTGCAGGCAAGCCTGAGGCATGGCAATGAGATGCAGCGTCTCATATCCCTTCTGAGGGAACCAGGTTGCATACCCAACTTGAAACATTCCCTTTCAAAGTGCAACTTTGATGCTGCGTCTTGGTTTTGACCAATATTGGGGAAAGTTACTTTTAAAAGTAATGCATTACAATATTGCGTTACTCCCTAAAGAAGTAACTAATTGCATTACTTATTTTCTATGTAAAGTAATGTGCTAAGTTACTTTTGCATTACCTTTTTTTTACCCCTCAAATGCTGAATGTGCGTTCTCCGCTCCCAAGCAAAGAACACAAAGATCATGGGTTCTTCAGGTATCATAAAACGAGGACATGGAGGCACACACTTTCTAAATCATTTGCTGCTTGTTTTCTCCATAGTTTCATCTTTGTCACAACGCACTACATACAAACGGCTCCTGAAGACAAAAAAGCTCCACTTGTGATGTCATGGGCTGCCGTCTGTGATAAATATTGGGGTATGGTTACACGTGCTTCAGACACCGGTCATGCTGATGACGTTCCCCATAGCGTCAACACCAAGACGCAGCATTGAAGTTCCACTTTGAAAGGGAACCACTGGTATTTATAATCTGGAATGGAATTTATTTTATTATTCATTGTAAATTATTTTAATTATTTATAGTTATTTAATTATTTTACTATAATTTAAATCCTAGTTTCTGTTAATAAAACTTTGAAAGTGAGCAGCCTTGTCAATATAGCAGAAGTATCAGAAATATCTTGAGGGGCCTTCAAATATTGTCTTTGTGTCAGAAAGGGTGAGAACCACTGGACTAGATACTTGCATCTGAATATGTTTTGCCTTTATATTTTTGTCATTGAATTGCTTGAATATTTTTTTTTTACTGTTGTAGTGTTTCAAGCTGCTGCAAGCGATTCACTTTTGGAATATCACACATAAAATGTCCCTGTTATTTGTCAGGAGTCAGTGAAATTGTTGCCTGTGGTGTGAAGCAGGGCGAGGCTGAGAGCCGTGGGAGCGGAGCAAGGACAGTCACCTGCATGTCACACTGGTCTCGAGTCCCATGGAGAAGCCCGAAAAGATAGGACAGTGGATCTGCTGCTCTCAGCCCCACTCTTCTTTATGCCACAGAGCCCTAAATAGTTTTTTTCTTTTGCTCATAGGTCACTTTAGGACTATTTTGCTCACAGGTCACACTTTCATAGCTCAGAAGTGTTCTCACATTTCTTTGAGGTATCAACTTTGGCTCAGAAATTTCTCTCAAATTCCTTAGAGAAAAAAACAAACAAGTGAACTGACTTGAAATAACAGGATGGCTAACATCGCTTACACCAGCTTTAACTTGATCAAACAAATACCACAAAATAAGATACTTTTTTAATATTTTTATTGAACACTTTAACATGTTTGCAATGGTAATTGTTGGGTCAGTGTGTTCAATAAAGACAAAAAGTATTTATTCTAGGTGTTTTGTTTAATCAGACTTTGTTTTTATTAGATGTACTACCTAACAAGTTTACGAACCTTGTTTTGTCTCTATTTGTTTCTGTATTATACAATAATGTTTAAAATTTCTGAAGTTATCAGATCTTTGTAATTTATTTAGGGTTTTTTTTCTGATGCTATGGGAACACCCTCCAAGTGTGATGATTGTCCGAAGCCTGTATAGAATCACGCCAATTTATTGGCTGATGGCACTTGCACCACCCATCAAGGTACACGTTACCTGTGCCTCAAAAGGACATGTTTGCGCCATCACCCCACCAATTTCCAATGAAGGAAGCAAAAGAAGGATTGAGGAGTATGCTCAGCATTTTGTTCCCCATAAAACGGAAAGATCTAAAGCAGGAAAACAAAGAGAATGTCTCTGATAGAAACACCCTGCAAGGGAACATGTTCAGCTGCAATCGCAGCTACATATACCCTGAGTGTAGCCGAAGCTACACCTGCAAAGAAACACTTTTGAAGGAATGCCAGTACTGATCCAATAGGGCAGTGGACTGGGTCCAACTTGCCAAGGCTCCACATCTCTGAATGAGGCTGCCAAATTGTGCCCCGAGCCTGAGAATTAAGTCCAATCTGACTGGAATCTTCCAGGTAGAACCCTCTAAAAGAGATATCAGATCCAAAAACTTAGGACAGCCAAAAAGGAGTCACCAACAACAGACAAACCTATTTTCCCTCACCCTCAAAAGGACCGCTGAGAGCAGTCAAATCAGCGGGAAAGCATACAGGCTGGTTCTGGCCTACCTTTTTATACTAGGGGACAGAGAGAAGAAGGCACTGGGCTGTTTCACTGGACTCAAACATCCATCTGACCCTTTGCCAGATCACACTCACCACTTCAGGGTGTTCCTCCACTCTCCGGGCATTAACCCATGCGTCAAGAGTAGAATGTGCCTCACTAATCTCTACAGGGAGTGAGAACATATTCCCCCTTGACGATTCAGATAAGAGATCACTGATGTGTTGTCTGTTCTTATCAACATGTGGCAAACCCGAAGGTCCGGAAAGAATTGTTTTAATGCAGAAATACCACTAACATCTCCAGGCAGTTCATATTCCAACGAAGATGGCCACACTTCCAGACCCTGTAGGGTGGGCGTCCCTGATAGATCACGCCCCAGCCTACCAGAGAGGCATCCATCATTGCCGATCAGTGCAGATGTGACTCCAGTTTACCCACAGTGTGAGCAACCATGCCCAATAGTTCATTATGGACAGGGATGAAAGACTGCTTGGGAGGAGAATGTCACAAGGCCTGCCACCAAGTCCGAGGCCACTGTGGCCATTATCATCATCATGCCTGTAGATGAAAGAGATTGTGTCACAAGCTTCTAGGTCATGTGAGAATTCAATTGGATTTACATAGCGCTGCTCCGCTGCCACCACGCGATTCAGAGAGGGAGTGAGCGAAAAGGAGAAATCTATCAGTTCACCCTTTACAGCCATTAGCTTGACATCAGAGCCCCAATCGTCTAGCTCACGTGTGCCTCAATGGGCTTCAGACAGTCATCATCACACCTAGAGGGTGTTCCCACCACTGACACAGCATTGAGTGAACCTATGAAAGGAAAAGTTAGTGCACTTTTAAGTCAAAGAAAATTCAAGAACAAGAAATGATAATGCATCATTACAATGTCATCATATATCCAGATGGCCAAATAATGTCAGGGTTTCAGTTTTTATGCTCCTCCTGTACTTTTTTATGGAATATAAGCATGACTGTTTTGTTTGAAGGACTGCAGGGTGGAGAAAATGCATTGTTCAATGTGCTCCAAAGAGTTTAATGAGCCATTGTAAACATGATGTTGATGCACTGAGAACAATTAAGATGTTGAGCAAGACCATCAGCATGCAATACACATTGATTTGAAAATGTTGTATTGAAATAAGCAGGACAGCTCTGCTTCTTCAGGGTGGCATGAATGTCATGGTTGACATTCAGATGGGAAAACAAATGCAGTGAATGGTGTTTAACTGCAGAATTTTCCTATTATCTCTGCATTGGGTCTGAGTGTATTTTAAATGTCATAACTCTTGAGAATGATAAAGAGGCGTTGAATGGAATGGTAGAGTGGTAGGCCACACAATGCAAGTCTTCAAGGAATATTCCAAGTTTAGAACAACTTAAGCTCAGTCAATGACATCCAAGAAAAGTAGTCCCAATTACATGATTTAATAGATATATTAACAAAAGCGAATAATATATAAGCTTCTTTCTGTTTTAAACTCTCTGGAAGGCCTTGCTTCTTAGATTTCTATTGTATCATTACTGCATACAGTATTTGTTTGGTTTTACTGAGGGACGCATTCAAATTATTGTCTTGTATTCAAGATACTTTATAATACTTTAAAAAGACAACAACAAAACTTGTCTTGAAGAAATCGTTTCCTTATTCATTGGTATAGCATTTGACTGATACAATATACTGATGCTGTTTAAAGAACTAAATTAAAAAAACTAATGGGTAATCAATGCACTTTCCAGGTTGATTAATAATTCATTTACATAGATATAACAATTTTGTGCAGACTTCTATTGTTTACAGTACCTCTAAGAGCCAGGTTGCACCAAAAATGAATACCAAAACTGGTAACACTTTACAATAAAGTTTCATTAGTTAACATTAGTTAATGAACTAACAAGAATTAACAATGAACAATACATTTGTATTGTATTTATTAATCTTTGTTAATGTTAGATAATAAAAATACAGTCATTCATTGTTCATGTTAGTTCACAGTGCATTAACTGTTAACAAATACAACATTTGATTTTAATAATGTATTAGTAAATGTTGAAATTAACATTAATTTAGATTAATAAATGCTGTAGAAGTATTGTTCATTCTTAATTCATGTTAACTAAAGTAGTTAACTAATGTTATCTAAAGAAACCTTACTGTAAAGTGTTACCATGAAACTAAATAACAATGAATAATAATGAAAAATAGAATAGAATTATGGCCAAACACATTATACAGGAAGCATGTATAGCACATCTAGGAACAATATGCTCTTAACTGTGTGATTGCTGTCATTCACAGGAGGACTAATGTTCTGAAACTGAGGATTTTGGACCTGGATTTTCCCACACAGGTAATGCATGCATTTCCTTTGTCTTCTCTGCCACTTGGTGGCGTTGTAGGATACCATTTGCTAGAGTAAAAAAACACAAGTGTCCAGGACTAGAGATATTTGTCTGCCTGGTGAACCAAAGACAGTTGATTGCTTAAAAGAAAGATCCTGCCAGTAATGACATAAATGTTTATGGTATCTTAAATCATACCGGCTTAAATTGACTTGTGTTTGTTGCATTTGATTATAAGCATGTTTAAAAGATATCCTTGATATTTACCTCACAGTTTTAAAGTCATGAGGAATATTTTTCTTGATCTTTTAAAGTCCCCCTGCAGTCAATAATTTTATCCCTTAAAACTCATCTTTGAACACCAAAATAACATATTTAAACATCATTTTTTCCTGTGTAAAAAAATCCTTATTGCCTCAAAATAGCTTGAATGTAACTCTACACCCTTGCCTCATTTAAAACACACAGATCTATGAATATGCAATTAGCCCCGCCTCCACTCGCTCAGGCCAGCTCAGAGATCCACTCGGTCAACTTACTGAGGTAAACGCTGCACAATGGTATCGCTCTTTACGACATCGGACACATAACAGTAATTAATATGATTAGCCTTTTGCTTGACTACATTATCAATCAATATAATGCGTTGCTAATGTTACACGAGTCAGACAGCTGCCATCTAACAATCAGTATCCTTACAAAGTGGAGAAAGACATAGTTGATCATAAAATCGTAATATACATCATACACCTGCCATATTGCTAAATCTTGCACATGATTTGTCTTAAAGAACAACATTAAAAACTTGATTTTCACCACAGGGGGACTTTAAGATATAAGAGTTCATTGTACTATGAAAAGATACTGTAACTTTCATAGCTTAAATCTTCCTCCCAAAAGGGTATTTGGTAGCACTTTATAATATTGTTCCATCATTAATGAATAACTACACAGGAACAAATGAGTAATGCATTATTAATATTCTAGTAACTGTTATTAACTAACAAGAAATTCTGATTAACACATTAGTAAGTAATAGTGCTTATTAACTACTTTTTTTCATACCTCCCTGAGGACTACTAATAACTACTACAGGTTCATAATTAATGTGAATAATGCATAATGTATGATTAATTCGATCTTGTAGCCCACTAGTAATGACTCAAGTGCTACAAAATCCATCAAAATCCTCAAAAGTTTACAATGTCCTCAGTCATTACTAGAGAGTTTTCGCTTTTCACTTTAGAATACTGATCCAAATAATTAGTAATTCCTTCTGAAGGATTTTGTAGCACTTCAGTCATTACTAGTGGGCTACCATGATCTTCACATTAGAATTAATCATACATTATGCATTATTCACATTAGTTATGAGCCTGTTTATTGTAGTCATCTGGGAGGTATGACAAAAATCACATTCAACTGAACGCTATAACTTACTGATTCGTTAATCAGAGTTTCTTGTTAGTTAATAGTAGTTACTAGAGTGTTAATATTGTGTTACTCATTTGTTTCTGTGTAGTTATTCATTATTGACGAAACAGTATTCTAAAGAGTTACTGAGAATTTATTTATACTATGCATATTGGCCTGGTTTCACAGAGAGGGCTTAGATTAAACCAGGATTATGTCTTAGTTCAATTAGGACAAGTAGCTTTTATAAACGTGCCTTAGAAAAAAAACATTACTGGTGTGCATCTTGAGACAAAACAATGACACTGACATATTTCAAAGACATGGCAGTGCAAGTTGCTTTCATTTAAAGGGTTAGTTCACCCAAAAATGAAAATGATGTCATTAATGACTCACCCTCATGTCGTTCCAAACCCGTAAGACCTTCATTCATCTTCAGAACACAGTTTAAGATATTTTAGATTTAGTCCGAGAGCTTTCTGTCCCTCCATTGAAAGTGTATGTACGGTATACTGTCCATGTCCAGAAAGGTCATAAAAACATCATCAAAGTAGTCCATGTGACATCAGTGGGTTAGTTAGAATTTGTTGAAGCGTCAAAAATACATTTTGGTCCAAAAATAACAAAAACTACGACTTTATTCAGCATTGTCTTCTCTTCCGGGTCTGTTGTCAATCCGGGTTCACGACTCCGCAGTGACGCTGCTGATGTAAGATGCTGCTGACGTGTTATCCGGTGCGCCCGAGCTTCGTTTACAGTCTGAGGGAGACGCACGCTGTAAACAAAACAACCTTCGCAAACGTGTCTAAGGATTTCGACACAGAGGAAGACTTGCATTTTTTTGCTCAGCCATATTTATTTGAACCCGAATACACGGACGAAGAACTAAGAGCGATGGAAGAAGCTGCTACACAGCAGCAACCGCTGTCACAAGCAGCGTCACTGCGGAGTCGTGAACGCGGATTGACAACAGACCCGGAAGAGAAGACAATGCTGAATAAAGTCGTAGTTTTTGTTATTTTTTGACCAAAATGTATTTTCGATGCTTCAACAAATTCTAACTAACCCACTGATGTCACATGGACTACTTTGATGATGAAAGCTCTCGGACTAAATCTAAAATATCTTAAACTGTGTTCTGAAGATGAACGGAGGTCTTACGGGTGTGGAACGACATGAAGGTGAGTCATTAATGACATAATTTTCATTTTTGGGTGAACTAACCCTTTAAGGCAGCTCAAACATGCATTTTAGTTTAGGACTTAAGCCTTGTCTGTGAAACCGGAGGATTAACTCATTAACTCAAAAAATCAGTGTTCAAAAACTTGGCTCTCCCAGTCACAGTAAGTAACATAAGCAGGATAAATGATTGTATTTCTTCTGGTGTATAACACCAGAAAATCTGTTAACAAGAGTACTATCAAAGTTCATCAAAGTACTTCTGTTCATTTCACATGGAAAGGGGGTGTTTTTTTAAAGGTACAACAGCAAAAATGGGCTGTTTAATTCTAAAAGAGTGTGAAAGCTATGAAAAACTGTTTATATATTATATATATTATATATATATATATATATATATATATATATATATATATACATATATATATATATATATATATATATATATCTCGACCTTTTTCTTGAAATTTAACGAGTTTTTTTCTCATAATTTAACAACTTTAATCTCGAGATGGTTTATTTTTTTATTTATGGTTGGCCCTAATCTCTTCCGTAAGGTTGGATATACTTAGTGTAGTATAATTTATTTGTTAATTAATTGAGTTATTAATTTATTATGTGGTGATATATATTATATATATATTATATAAACTTCACTAATGTAACAAAAGGACCTCTTAAAACTGATTTACTCAAAGTAAATGGTAATATATAGTTATTTATAATATAGGAATAATAGCCAGTCATATTCTAAAAATAAAGCACAACAGGGTGATCAGGACTCTGATGCAAAGCAAAAGGGATTTATTTTGTTATTATGACCAGCTGGTTGTACATTATCCCACTTATTGATATGTAATATTAAAATTGAAATAGTACTATTTATTTGAGTTAATGTCTTACTGTCTTGAGTCGCAAGAGGCACCAAATGTAACTTCCAGTATGAAAAGATAGAGACCATGGAGTGACATTAGAGTAGCTCCAGCATGTTGCTGTCAGATGGTCGAATACAGTTATGGGAGAAATTAACTTTTGTCAAAAATGTTTTTATCCAAATTAAGTCTGATACTTTACAATTAATTCATTATTTTGTAATTACTAATTATAATTATCACTCATTATATTATGATAAATTACTATTATATTTATTTAATTTAAACTATATAATTTATTATTATATAAATTTGTACAAAAAATGTATAAATGACCAAAAATATATATTTTAATGCACTTACAATGAATACCTCTAGTAGGCAAGTGGGCTGAACCAGTGACTGTGAGGTCAAGAATGACAAAGGTTTAACTATAAATATTAATTATGCACAAATAATTTAACATGAACTGTTTTGATGAATACTCCAAAAGATATATTGGTGAAATTAATAAGATGACAATATGACAAGTAGACAAGTTCTTTTAGACAGTCTTTTAAACAACAGTTTCAGCAGCACATCGGGATGTTAATTTAGGCTCAAATCATCATTACACTGTGATTTGAGAAAGCAGTAATTCTTGCTGATCAATTTAAGTGCTCACATGAACTTGTTATTTTGATCTAGATTTCTGCCATTGTCCACACATGTATTTTATTGGTCATTATAAATTATATTATAGGTCATTGAATAAATGCATGGATCAGCATTTGAATGTCAGGCATGGTCAAGTCAAGTCACCTTCATTTATATAGCGGCATTAATCTTTTTGCATCCAGGGTCTGGGTTCTAACCTGCCATAAAATAACTTTATTTCAGTAAATGAAAAGCACATCAGCTCGAGCGTCGACACATTCGTGTGCATATTGTTTTGTGATCTCATAGGAACAGATAGATACATCTGAGAGCTGTACGGGAGAGTATATTGCTGCTGTCACTCTCGGACACACTCAGCAAAACATTAAAAATGACAGAAACGAATGAAATGAAAACTCCTCTAATATTGGAGATGATTCCTACATATTAGACACACCCTGACGCAAGCTATTTCATAAAGTGGTGGAGACAAAATTGGCCATGGCAAAAAGTTGTGGGTAAGTTTCTTAGTCCCTAAATAACGGCTGTGATTTAAACTCTCCAAGACACATGCCTGCAACGTTTCTATTATTTTAAGCATCAAGTCGAGTTAAATGATTTGTATAGTGCTGTTCATAATTCACAATGTTTCAAAGCAGCTTTAGAGAAAATCATGATATTGATGTTTATATCTTTAATATTGTAAACTACATAAGCAATCAAGCAGTTGAAATATGCTATATAGTATATATTTCCCTAGGTGATAATATAATTACATTTTGCGCTGAAATAAAAAAAATTAAGTTAACATTTACTATATAGTATATATTGCTTTACGTGACTACTGTGGAGGTAGTATATATATATACACATTTATATTGTATATATTACTGTAAATTATATATAGAGCCTTGTGACGATAATTACAATTTCACATTTTGTGATGATGTAAATCATGTATCCAAGATTTCCTATATAGTATAGTATGTGATGCACTATATATCCAACTTTTAATTTATCGCTGGCCAATAATATAGTTTACATTTTTCAATAATCTAACAATCAAGTAGGTATTTGCTGTATAGTACATACTACTTAATGTGAGGGTACTGTATATATCCAGGTTGTACGGAAGAGGATTAGGGCCAAGCAATAATAAAAAAATAAAACCATCTCAAGATTAAAGTTGTTAAATTTCGAGAAAAAACTTGTTAAATTTTGAGGAAAAAGTTGAAATAAAATGTTGAGAATAAACTTGTTAAATTACGAGAAAAAGTCGTTAGATTACGAGAACAAATTCGTTAAATTTTGAGAAAAAAGTCATTAAATTTCGAGAAAAAGTCGAGATAAAATGTTGAGAATAAAGTCATTAAATTACGAGAAAAAAGTCGTTAGATTACGAGAACAAATTCGTTAAATTATGAGAAAAAAGTCATTAAATTTCGAGAAAAAAAGTCGAGATAAAATGTTCAGAATAAAGTCATTAAATTTAAGTTGTTAAATTATGAGAACAAATTTGTTAAATTATGACATTTTTCTCACAATTTAACGAATTTGTTCTCGTAATCTTTTGAGTTTATTGAGTTTATTCTCAACATTTTATCTTTACTTTTTTCTTGAAATTTAATGAGTTTTTTCTCGGAATTTAATGAGTTTATTCTTAACATTTTATCTCGACCTTTTTCTCAAAATTTAACAAGTTTTTTCTCGTAATTTAACAAGTTTATTCTCAACATTTTATTTCAACTTTTTTCTCAAAATTTAACGAGTTTTTTCTCGAATTTAACAACTTTTTGGCCCTAATCCTCTTCCGTAAGGTTGGATATACTTAGTGTAGTATAATTTATTTGTTAATTAATTTGAGTTATTAATTCATTATGTGGTGATATTGATATTATGAAATTTTGTTCAATTTATAACCGTTTGGTGTAGTGACAAGCCTAATTACTATTAAGCATAAACACCATAAACACATTTTCCATTTTGTTTTCTATTATTTTTCATTTTCTTTGTGGCAATCAATAAGTGGGAGGATGTGGTGATGCTGAAGAGCGACACATTTATGAACGCACAACCTTGTACACGCACTTACAATGCACTTTACTTTTCAGCTTGAAGTGACACCCCACTTGCCCTGGAGCCGTCCAAAATCACCCTCAAACACCTTTCCTCAAGCCAAATGTGACACCACTGCACTGGAGAATATGCACACAAGACTCTGACTTATAACTGTGCCTTATCCCATTACTGATGAGGCTGCGAAATGCCTTTTTATGCTTAAGTGGCGAGTTCCTTGTGAATTTTAAAGCGATGTCTTTTTTCTTACTGTACATATAGAAGATAGCTTATTCTATAACCTTTGAACTAATATTTTGTGACTAGTTGTGCTGAACCATTTAAATGTGCCAAGCCAATACTTACAATACCTCTCTGTGTTGTGAAGTACACTACGAGTCAAATTTTGGACACACTTTGCTACAAGGCTAAATGCTAATAAGAAAATCAACTCACAGCAAATTATTAATAGGCTTTATCAACTTCTTGACGGTAGGAGAAAACTCATATGTTGTGTTGTCAAAAGCTCTGCGTTCGATCAAATTCATCAGTCACTTAGCCAAGCTAAGCTAGCCATAAGATAAAATTTTGTAGATGCTAACATGGCAGGTACTTGATATCACATTATATCCAAAATCTGTTAATAAAACAGTGCAAGGAAAAAGAAACGACAATAAATATGGTTCACGAGTATGAAGACTGACCATAGTTTGTTTGGCTAATAGCATGAAAGAGAATTCAATTTAAAAAGCCAAAATTGTCAATATTATTTTTCATCATAAAGGTCCGTTCACACCAAGAACGATAAAGGCCTTTGCACACTGAAGCCGAAATTTTCGTATGCGTTTTTTCGTATTCTTGATCCTAAAAATTCGTCACGAACAGAGACCTTGCACACTGACTCCGATGAATATTAATGAATCCGTTGCGAAAAAATTCGCAAAATAATACAAAATGAAGTCTTCAAGCAGTGAGCATGATTTAGTTGTCCTCTCTCTTCTTAAAAAGACAGAGGAAATATTGGGTCCATCCAATCCCGAGATTGCGTAAAGAGGAAGGAGAGTTCACCTCATCAAGGAGCTGCGTGATTATCCCGAGCGTTTCAAAGTTTACTTCAGGATGTCAGTGGCTCAGTTTGTGCTGTAGACGACGTGGATCAACTTGTCAAATGGCATTGGGGATTTTGGAGTTCGCTTGTACGGTGGCTCTGAATTGTCAAAACGTCTCTCAAAATGCGTGCCACGGATGCGAAAAACGCAGAAAATCGAACCTGATCCAAATTTTTTATGACGGACGAAAGTTTCGGAGGCAGTGTGTAAACGTAATTGACACAATGTGAGGTCGTATTTATTTTTTAATGTGTGAAAATTTTGGACACCAATTTTGGACTCAGTGTGCAAAGACCTTAAAGGATTAGTCCACTTTTAAATAAACTTTTCCTGATAATTTACTCACCCCCATGTCATCCAAGATGTTTATATCTTTCTTTCGACAGTCGAAAAGAAATTAAGGAAAACATTCCAGGATTTTTCTCCATATAGTGGACTTCACTGGCTACCAACAGGTTGAAGGTCCAAATGTCAGTTTCAGTGCAGCTTCAAAGAGCTTTAAAGGATACCAGATGAGGAATAAGGGTCTTATCTAGTGAAACGATAGGTCATTTTTCGAAAAAAAATACAACCGTTTATGCTTTATAAACAAAATATCGCCTTGAACATACTTTCCGTTTCCGCATTCTTCAAAACGCTTATGCTGAATGTCCTACGCCTTCCCTATTCTACTAAAAAAAACGAAACTGGTGCCGCGTTCGTTCCGCAAGTAAAATAGGGAAGGCATAGGACATACAGCGTAAGCGCTTTGAAGAATGCGGAAACGGAAAGTACGTTCAAGGCGATATTTTTGGTTATAAAGCATAAACGGTTGTATTTTTTTCGAAAATGACCTATCGTTTCACTAGATAAGACCCTTATTCCTCATCTGGTATCCTTTAAAGCTCTTTGAAGCTGCACTGAAACTGACATTTGGACCTTCAACCTGTTGAACCCCAGTGAAGTCCACTATATGGAGAAAAACCCTGGAATGTTTTCCTTAATTTCTTTTCAGCTGAAGAAAGAAAGATATAAACATCTTGGATGACATGGGGGTGAGTAAATTATCAGGAAAAGTTTATTTAAAAGTGGACTTATCCTTTAACTATAATGATAACCATATTCGCGTCCACACCAACGAATGATAACGGTCTGTTTATTGTAAGCTCACGCACTGCGGTTTCAAAGTGTGTACAACATGTTTTTGCTGTTCTTGTTGCATTTACACAGCTTTAACCAGCAGATGTCCTCAGCATGCAATGTTTCGAGTGAATAGCTAGTGTAACCGATCTGATCTAACAGTGAATTTAGCTGATGAAGTCAATATACTGGAATAAAAACAACACCTAGTCTTTTTCACTGCAACTTCAAAGGAAGCAAGACAATGTTGTCGAAACTAGCGCTGGATATCTGATGGCATTTTATGTTTGCTAGCCTTCATAATGATCTCATTGTTAATAATTCTCACCAATTATTCCGAGGGTATGACCGATTGTTTTCCATATATCCATTTTCTTTAAAGTATCCTTGAAAAGGGGGTTTGACTTGTCAAACAGTGGTGGATTTTTCTGGACCTTGGCGATTAACTTCTCCACAATGTCATCCACCGTTTTAAATGCGCGAGCCCTTAAATGAATGATTCTGATTGGCTGTCAGTGTTTTATCGTTCAACAGCTGGGGAAAAAAAATCATTGTGAAAGTGATCCCAATGATATTGTTCCTATATATCGTTATCGATATAGCTGTGGTGTGGACAGTGCTATTCTTTAATATTTAAAATGATTTATTATATCATTATCTTTACAGTTATCATTCTTGGTGTGAACAAGCCTTAAGTCATGTTAATAATTTTGCATATCTCTGGGTCTGTACAGCTCATGGTAATAGCCTGTTAACAAATGTTCGATCGTCTTACAGTACGATTGCCTAAACAGTATTAGCTAATTGAATATGAAATGAGGGGTAAGGGTATTTAAGGATATTTTGGTTTACTTTTACAATTAATAATTTCTTTACTTCTTGTAGGTCTCTACTTGATTTACAATTAAAAATGTTGGGCCCTTTGGCAAAAAAAAAAAAACAGTTTATAACCCACTGAGTTCAAATATAATGATATTTTTGGTAACTACATAATCAACATGCTTCTATTTCTCTTATTTTACCCTCAAATATGGAAAATATTAATAATAAAGACTGAGTAGGTGTGTCCAAAACTTGTACTGCATGTAGTTGACTGTACATGTATAATGCTTCAAAGATGGTTACAACCACGGCTGAAGTTAAAATTAGGCAATAACACTGTAAAAGGGCATAGGTCATAATTACCTCCTTTTTCAGTCTATTGTGTCTGATTTCAGTCTGAATATGTGACGTCAGTTCCTGCGGGAAGCCATTCTCTGTAGTCGTTTGGCAGTTATAATGCACTTTGTATGTAGACAGAAATGAATGGTTGGAAATACCCTTCTTTGCCATTAAAGAGTGAGTTTTAAAGGCGCTGTCTGCTTCATTATGTTCTATTCTTGAAACATTGTGTGTATTTAAAGAGCAGAAATGTTCAACCAGGGTGGTGCCAATTCAGTAAACAGGATGTGACCTTAAAGAGATTCCCTAGAGATAGTGAATGGAAGACAAGGAGGTTTTCACATGCTCACTTTTGACTTAACAATAGCAGCAAATTTTAGGCCGTCACTAAAATATTCAGAGCAGCCCATGAGTCACTGCTGAAGATTGGCAGTGGTCAGTTCAAGGCTAAAACGGCTGTTTTGCTTTCAGTAATATTTAACTGGCTAGTTTTGGCCACATCCCACAGTAGTCCCACAAACTGCTACGATATTGACTGTGGGAGACATGATGTCCGTTCCAGCTCTCTGGAATACTGGATAACCCATCCTGGAATACTTAAGGTAAGAATACAGCAGCAGGATGTGATGCGTTCGGCATATGTACAATAAACCCTTTGATTAGTAGTATTTTATAAGTTGGACAAATGTGGGTCACAAGTGTGAATGGTGACCCATTTCAATATTTTAAGGTCAAACAGTATCTTGTTCATGTGTTGTCATGAATTAGAGCTCGTGTTATTAGACTTATGCATTGCAATGTGAGAAAAATGTTCACCATCCCACATTTAGTTTGTTTTTCTTCTTTACAGAAACAAGCATATAAATTGTATTCGAGTGAATCTTACAAAACCACTTAACTCAAAAGAGAAAAATAAGAATTTATAATTTGCACAAAGAAAACGAAGACTTTTATTTTATTTGACCTTTTTGCTTGAGGTTCTGCAGCATGAAAATAATTTTTACAAACATTTCACATAGCTTTTCAGTTAAATTATGTGCATAATATTAACTGAAAATTTGATGAGCATAGCATCTGACAACCTGTGATATTGATTATAAAATATAGTAAAATATATTAAACATATGTACAGACAAATGATTAAATATATATTTCCATAAGAATACATAATTGAGTCAAATTAATTAGATTTATTTGAATAGTATGAGAAATGGTATCCATCTCGCAACACTTTTATGTACAGCGCTGCAACATTAACAGTGTGCGGCTCATGTTGTTGTAAACAAGGTTAAAAATGTCACTGCAATTTTATATTTTGTGGCAATCGCAAATATTTTCTCTACTGTGTCCTTGCTGTGCAGAACAATGGCCTGACTGTTTCTCTGGCAATATGCATGGACACATCCTCCAGCTGTGTGTAATCCAAGGTGAGTGTGTCATCTGCTAAGTAAAGGTGTGTGTTTATCCAACTACATGACTTTGCTTCCAAGAAAATTTGCTGTAGGATTAAAGTGGCATGCACATTAATACAGAATATTAGTGACTTACGTTATCTAATGGATTGAGCCACATTACAGGGCTTCTACTACATAGACTGAGGATAGATAGATAGATAGATAGAAAGATGAAAGAAAGAAAGAAAGAAAGAAAGAAAGAAAGAAAGAAAGAAAGAAAGAAAGAAAGAGAAAGAAAGAAAAAATATCTTGGGTTATTTTTTCTACCCAAGTCCTGGGTTGAGCCTTTTTGGGTCATTTTATTGGGTTATTTTACCAGTGTTTGGGTAGTTTTTGTGTTATCCAGATCCTGGGTCAGACATAACCCAGGGGTTGAGTTATTTATCACGGGCTTTTGCGCCCTCTTCAGGATAGCAGTGCAGCTCCTTAAAATTGGTGCATATCTTCGGTTAAATACAGGTTTGTGTACGTTTTATTTTATCTAATATCATTTACATATTTATGTAAATCAACATACGTCAATCAACGTCTGTCTGTTCGCGTGATGGAAACGCCTGATGCCTTATAAAATTTTGATTTTATTCAAAAAGATGCAGAATTTTAAATACTTAGGATGTTAAAATATGTTCTCAGAATTGTACACTGATTATAATGGACAGGTTATGGAGTCAGTCACAGCATTTTTGGCTACGAGTGAAACGCAGGCGGCGGTCTAAAGTTAGTAGTTCCCCCGCCGAACGCGAGTCATCTCCGGCATGAGATCCAGCGCCGTCACGGTGGAAACAGAACAACAGAGACTGGTCCATTACACTTGAATTACTTCTAAATGCTTCATTTTTACTTCTAATATTTGTTAAATGAGCTTAAATGTAGGAAATATGTATTTTAAAAACGTTTAGAGGGTTTAACTTATCCGTAAACATGAATTAATGTGTGATATATAATATATATATATATAATATATATATAATATATATATATATATAGTATATAATATATATATTATATCCAGTATTATAGTAAAGATAAATCAACCCATTATGCTGGGTTAAAGGGTTAGTTCACCCAAAGACTATAGAATAACACAAGAAGTGTCACTCGTATTGTTTGAATGGGAGAAGTGTAACGCGCAATATGGCGGAATAGGTCCGCCTTCTAAAGCCAAGAGCCAATCGCCGACTGGAAAGTCATCGCGTCATTTCAGCGGCCGTTAGAATCACCGGTTTCTATAGAAAACAGTCAGACGCGCGCCTCCGAAGAGACGCGCATTAGGTCTGCGCATGCGCATTAGCTTGATCCATCCTGAAAAAAAAGAGTTTTTTTGTCATGATTCGAGCGTTTAGAAACTAAATTTATGAGTCGGTTGTGTTAGATTTCATTGGTGATTCAAATATCAAATTTAATCGTAAGGTGACGAACAGTTTTGGAGAATCTGATGTTTCCCCATTCAAAGAGATAGGAGCTGCATGATGCCCAGGATGCCCGAGAGGCGTTTCAAAGATGGCCGCCGAGTGAAATGACTTGTCTTAAAGGGACTTTGGTTCACCAAAAATGAAAATGTCATTAATTACTCACCCTCATGCCGTTCCACACCCGTAAGACCTTCATTAATCTTCGGAACACAAATTAAGATATTTTTGTTGAAATCCGATGGCTCAGTGAGGCCTGCATAGCCAGCAATGGCATTTCCTCTCTCAAGATCCATTAATGTACTAAAAACATATTTAAATCAGTTCATGTGAGTACAGTGGTTCAAAATTAATATTAAAAGTGACAAGAATATTTTTGGTGCGCCAAAAAAACAAAATAACGACTTATTTAGTGATGTCCGATTTCAAAACACTGCTTCAGGAAGCATCAGAGCACAATGAATCAGCGTGTCGAATCAGCGGTTCGGAGCGCCAAAGTCACGTGATTTCAGCAGTTTGACGCGCGATCCGAATCATGATTTGATACACTGATTCATTTATGATCCGAAGCTTCATTAAGCAGCGTTTTGAAATCGGCCATCATTTGGAATAAAATAATATATCTGAACACTGAGAATGTGTGTCATGTGATTTATTAAATCATGTCTCTCCTCTTCACAGCTGTGGCCTCTTTTATCCGTCTGGAACCCAAGAACGCCACTGTGTTGCGAGGCAGTGAGGTCCACTTTAACTGCAGCACTGATGAATCCTGGGATGTCATGACGTGGCTGTTGGGTGGAAGGACAATCCTCTCTATCTCTGTGGATCATGGTCCTCTGGGCAGAGATGAGAGAGTGTCGACAGTCAATCACTCCATGTCATCTGTCTCAGTGTGGGAGTTAGTCCTGATGAACGCCTCTTTCAGCCCTACAGTTCAGGAGGTCACATGTGAACTGCTGCCTCCGAAACTGGGCAGAGATCATCGTCGGACCTGTTTGTACAAGGTATGACATCTTTTGTTGAGCACATCTACTTGTACCAGTGCTGTTACTGTGTGTAAACCATATAAGAATGTGCCACCATCAATATTCATAGACGTCATTGAAGGTTCTTAAACTATTACCTCAAATCGTAAATATAACACACATCCAAAAGCACTATATTTAAGCAGTAATTTCTGGTAATATTTCAGTCTTCTTTAGTAGCTTTCAATTTGATTTTTAATTTGAAATTGAACTGACAATTTTAATCAATTTAAATTTAGATCTGACAAAAAAAAGTGCAAGCTTGAAACTTTGGTATTTGATTATACATTAATTTTTTTTCTCAATAGCTTTGGCACATCTTTTGAAACAGTCTTAACATTCTCTAAACTGTAAGCTCAATTGTCACAAACTCTATTCCATGTCGGCAAAGTGTAGTAACTCACCCAAAACATTTCATTCATGCTTCAAAACCTAGTTATGTGTCAGCAAATTGACCAATGCCACAAAAATAATAAGTGTTTTTGTCATCGTGTGAGCCACACTGGTCAAAATGTTTAGATGTTTTTTTCACCATGAAATATTTGTTATATACAAATTTCACGTTTTCTACATTTAGTTGACACTGTCTGTTTTCTACACTATACAGGAATGTCAGTTTTGTTGAGCTGAATGCTCTTGTGTCTCACACTGAGCTTTTTACAGATTTCAGCAGTAGGTAAACATTTACTAGGAAAAGTCAATACTGTAGTACACAAAAAGCTGTCCTTATCTGCTATGTACTTACATTAAAAAAAAGTAACCTACAGTGTACTTATTGTGTTCATATTGTATTGCAAAACACGATATTGGTAAGGTTAGGGACAGGTTTAAGGGTAGTTTAAGGAAAAGATCAACAGTGTAATTACAGATTTAATTGGCTACAGCTGTAATTGTATACAGATATTTAAAAAAAAATATATATAAGTACAATATAAAATCATGTATTTATACAATAAGTGCATTGTATCAAATGATTAATTTAAATACATAGTAGTTAAAGACACAAAGAAATTGCTAACAAGCATTTGCCAATACTTAAATTACTTTTTCTAAACTCTTAATACAGCAACACACCTACATCACACAATTGGCCAAATAGTTAATTTTCTGGCCAAAACCACATTTTTTAAAAAATAAATACAAACTCTACATTTCAAAATGCTAAAAACCTTTTTCTACTATACTAACTCTATCAAAACATATATATTATATATATTATATATATATATATATATATATTCAGTTTCCTTTTACATGAAGCTTTTACTAAAATGAAAACATGAAATTGCTGCCATTGATCAACAACAAATCCAACAAACATGGCCTTTGGTGAAGCTTTTTTTCTGCCACAGAATAAAAAAGTATAAAAGGTAATTGTGACTTTTTATCTCACAATTCTGACTTTTTTTTCTCAGAATTGTCAGATATAAACTAGGAATTGAAAGAAAAAAGTTAGAATTGTGAGATTAAAAAGTCAAAATTACCTGCTTTTTTATTTTCTATTCATGGCAGAAATAAGCTTTCATAGGTTCTGCATGGAGAAAAGCACTGTCCAGCACACATTCTTCCTCATCTCCTCTACCTCTTCTTCTCTCTTGTCCTGATCCAACTACTCCTTTCTTCCTTCAACTATTCCTTTCCCTCGCCCAGACATTTTTTCTCTCTCTCTGTCAAGTCAAGTCATCTTCATTTATATAGCACTTTTCACAATACAAATTGTCTCAAAGCAGTTTCACAGTGACAATAGGAAAATTATTATTGAGCTAAAGGTTTTTGATTGAATCACTTCTGTTGTAAAAATTGTTAATTATTACTTTAGGGGCCACTTAAATTACACTTTTCCTACTGAAAACCGAATTCCTTTAATGCATTCTTGCTGTTCATTTACATGTTTAGTCTATAAGTTTGCGTGTTTGATCTATGCGGACTGGAATAATTTTGATGACGTTTTATCTATACATAGGGAAAGGAAAGGGAAGGAGGCCTTCACAGGGGAAAGTTTAGTTGATACTTCAGGGCTGCGTTATCATCAGGTCCTTCATCTCATCTGGATACGACCTGGATCTGGCAGGCTGCGGCAAACCTCGAGATAAACAGAGAGAGAATAATATTAGCGTAGATGCCATTCTTCTTATGATGTAACAAGTACAGTGGGTATGGAAAGTATTCAGACCCCCTTAAATTTTTCACTCTTTGTTATATTGCAGCCATTTGCTAAAATCATTTAAGTTCATTTTTTTCCTCATTAATGTATACACAGCATCCCATATTGACAGAAAAACACAGAATTGTTGACATTTTTGCAGATTTATTAAAAAAGAAAAACTGAAATATCACATGGTCCTAAGTATTCAGACCCTTTGCTGTGACACTCATATATTTAACTCAGGTGCTGTCCATTTCTTCTGATCATCCTTGAGATGGTTCTACACCTTCATTTGAGTCCAGCTGTGTTTGATTATACTGATTGGACTTGATTAGGAAAGCCACACACCTGTCTATATAAGACCTTACAGCTCACAGTGCATGTCAGAGCAAATGAGAATCATGAGGTCAAAGGAACTGCCTGAAGAGCTCAGAGACAGAATTGTGGCAAGGCACAGATCTGGCTGAGGTTACAAAAAGAAATTCTGCTGCACTTAAGGTTCCTAAGAGCACAGTGGCCTCCATAATCCTTAAATGGAAGACGTTTGGGACGACCAGAACCCTTCCTAGAGCTGGCCGTCCGGCCAAACTGAGCTATTGGGGGAGAAGAGCCTTGGTGAGAGAGGTAAAGAAGAACCCAAAGATCACTGTGGCTGAGCTCCAGAGATGCAGTCGGGAGATGGGAGAAAGTTGTAGAAAGTCAACCATCACTGCAGCCCTCCACCAGTCGGGGCTTTATGGCAGAGTGGCCCGACGGAAGCCTCTCCTCAGTGCAAGACACATGAAAGCCCACATGGAGTTTGCTAAAAACACCTGAAGGACTCCAAGATGGTGAGAAATAAGATTCTCTGGTCTGATGAGACCAAGATAGAACTTTTTGGCCTTAATTCTAAGCGGTATGTGTGGAGAAAACCAGGCACTGCTCATCACCTGTCCAATACAGTCCCAACAGTGAAGCATGGTGGTGGCAGCATCATGCTGTGGGGGTGTTTTTCAGCTGCAGGGACAGGACGACTGGTTGCAATCGAGGGAAAGATGAATGCGGCCAAGTACAGGGATATCCTGGACGAAAATCTTCTCCAGAGTGCTCAGGACCTCAGACTGGGCTGAAGGTTTACCTTCCAACAAGACAATGACCCTAAGCACACAGCTAAAATAACGAAGGAGTGGCTTCACAACAACTCTGTGACTGTTCTTGAATGGCCCAGCCAGAGCCCTGACTTAAACCCAATTGAGCATCTCTGTAGAGACCTAAAAATGGCTGTCCACCAACGTTTACCATCCAACCTGACAGAACTGGAGAGGATCTGCAAGGAGGAATGGCAGAGGATCCCCAAATCCAGGAGTGAAAAACTTGCATCTTTCACTCATGGCTCATGGCTGTATTAGATCAAAAGGGTGCTTCTACTAAATACTGAGCAGAGGGTCTGAATACTTAGGACCATGTGATATTTCAGTTTTTCTTTTTTAATAAATCTGCAAAAATGTCAACAATTCTGTGTTTTTCTGTCAATATGGGGTGCTGTGTGTACATTAATGAGGGAAAAAAATGAACTTAAATGATTTTAGCAAATGGCTGCAATATAACAAAGAGTGAAAAATTTAAGGGGGTCTGAATACTTTCCGTACCCACTGTACATCATGTGTTATGGGTAGTGTTCCCGGTTCCAGCTGACCTAATCTATGCAGCCTAACAATTTACATGATTTGAATTGTAGAAGTAGATAATGGTTTATGTGTATGCAAGTTTAAACAGATGTGTTTTTAGTCTAGATTTAAACCAACTTCTGCTTCCCAAACAGTGATAGGAAGACTGTTCCAAAGTTTAGGTGCTAAATAGTAGAAGGATCTACCGCCTGCAGTTGATTTTGATATTCTAGGTATTATCAGCTGGCCTGAATTCTGAGATCGCAATAGATGTGAAGGACTATAATGTGTTAAGAGCTCGCTCAGGTACTGGGGAGCTAAACCATTTAGTGCTTTGTAGGTAGTAAGATTTTAAAAGCTATACGATGTTTAATAGGAAGCCAATGCAGTGTTGACAGAACTGGGCTAATTTGGTCATACTTCCTGGTTCTAGTAAGAACTCTAGCTGCTGTGTTTTGGACCAGCTGGAGTTTGTTTATCAAGCGAGCAGAACAACCACCCAGTAGAGCGTTACAGTAATCTAGCCTTGAGGTCATGAACGCATGAACTGTTCCGCATTTGTCATTGAGAGCATATGTCGTAGTTTAGATATATATTTTATATATTATATTTCATCTCTGCTTCTCTGTGTTGTTCTGCATCCACACTGAACAAAACCAATTCAAAGTGTCCTATTTTACTGTATGTCCATACAATGAAAAGAACTTCAACACCTGACTATGCCTTCAACTGAGATTGGAATCTGCTATTTCTCGATGTTTCAGTGATCTGTTACCTAGAAATGGTTATCAGTTGTTTCAATATTTTTAATATATTTTTTCAGTACTTTTGGGCTGCTTTTGTTGCAGACGTAGAAGCTTTATACTATATTTAAGGTTTGGAACATTAGGGGCCCTATAATACACCCGGCGCAATGCGACGCAAGGCGCAGCCAAGTGTGTTTGCTAGTTTGCGTCCGGCGCCGTTCGCGTTTTCCCGTTCAGCGCCACGTCCTTAAATTAGTAAATGCATTTGTGCCAGTTAGTGCGCCCATGGGCGTGCTGGTCTAAAAAAGAGGTGTGTTCAGGCGCATTGCTATTTTAAGGAGCTGAAAATAGACTGCGCCATAGACCAACTCAAACCTGGTCTAAAGTCAATGGTGCAATATTTTTTTGTTAGAGCGCGTTGGTAGAAACTGCGCCTCTGGGCGCGTCCACAGTGCGCGTTGACTTTGCTTATTACACACAGGGATGCGCATCACACAAACATGCCAAATATTAAAAACAAAAGGATTACAGTGTAAAAGAATATTATTGTGTAGGCTACATAAATATAAAAATGTAATGATGAATAGTCATTGCGTGTATTAGAATTAGGCTACCTATTTTCAAATTAGCCTATTACTACTTATAATGATGAACGAAATTGGCTAATTAATTGAACAATCGTGCCAATACACACACATATATATTAACTGACTCATCGCGCGGAGCTATTTGAAAGCCTGCATTTGCAAGCCCGCTTTAACTTCGCGCACGAGCAGATCGGTTTCTTCGCTTGAAAAGCATTCAGCTTTTCCGCCAACAAATTCCGCCATGGACACCAGAGATGGGGCCATGGCACGAGCAATCCGCCATGGCGCGAGCGCATCTCGCTCTTAAAGGGAATGGGAGATGACACTCTGATTGGTTTATTGAACGTTACGCCCATTACTCATTAAGAGAATAGGGACAACCCATTTCAAAAATGCGCCCCGGCGCACGGACCGTTTTTCCATCGTTAAAATAGCAAAAGTGGATTTGGCCCTGAGTGCACCTGCACCGTGCGCTTTACGCTTTGCGTTTAGATTGTTAAAATAGGGCCCTAGGTCTTCATTTCTGTCATGCTGTGTTTAAGCTTTTGTAAATAAGATCAGAAAGATCCATGATTTTGGTATGGGGTATGCTTGTGTGAAAAGAAAATTTAAAGGGCACCTATTATGCAAAATCCACTTTTACATGGTGTTTGAACATAAATGTGTGCTGGCAGTGTGTGAACACAGCCAACCTACAATTATAAAAATCCACCCACTCCCTTTAAAAAAAAAAATCCCATTAAACCAAAGCAGTCTCATTAGACATGCTGTTTTTAATCTCTGAACAGTGTGAAGTCACACTGCTCAGGCCCCGCCCACGGCCACTGACAGTCCTGCATTACCACAGTTTCCGCCGTCAGCGAGTTGTACATCGTCCGCCATTTTCTCCACTCTCGAGCAGCTGTAGCGACAACAGTGTCTCATAAGCAATCCCAGTGTTCTGTTGTTGGATGTAAGAGTGAACATTGGAGTCTTCATTTTCTCCCAACATCTGAGCCACTGAGGACGCAGTAGATCAGTTTTATTTTTTAAGGTAATGCACCCCAAAATATACCTAAATTTGCAAATAATTTCACTCCAGTCTGCTTTGTGAACGAACGTCAGTGCAAAGGGACAATACCAAACACTAAAAAGTTGTTACTCAAGGATAGATCAGTACAAACTGTTCGTGATCCAGCTTACAGTCTCTGGAGCAATACTGGTTACGGCAGCAATAAAGGGGAGAGTACGCAGTTGTTTTACGGATATAAAGTTTACCAGTTTATTAAGCACCCCTATCGAAAAAAGAATAAGGTCTTGTTCACTGTTATTTGTAATGAGTGTTTTTGTGTTATTCGACAGCTGTGTATGTTTATGATAATGCAAGGGAGAGAGAGAGAGAGTTTATGAATAAGACTTTAATGGGTACTTCTTGTACTGTTTTATTCAGCTCTTACAGTGATTTTCTGGAGTGAAAACGGACACTTCATCTTTTGTGTGAAGTACAATAAGCTTCATAAAACTCCATCATTCGGATGGGGTCCGCTACAACAGGCTTGTACTAATAGTGGATAAAAGCAAGTTGACAACATAATTTTATTACCATAATTAAACGAAACTATACCTGTTCTATCCCCATGCAGCAAATATTCTCTGGCTCTGTAGGCATTATTGTCTGACTCCGGTTCGAACTGAACACCTCTGCCAACAGTTTCGGACATTTTTAGTGCTTGAGATTGTCCTGTTTTGTTGTTGCATGAGCTCTTGAACCTCCGCCCTTTTGAAAGCGGGCCAGGGGCAGCAGCTCATTTGCATTTAAAGGGACACACACAAAAATGGCTTGTTTTTGCTCACACCCAAAAACTGGCTATTTTTTAACATGCTATAAAGAATATATGTGGGGTATTTTGAGCTAATACTCTGGAGATATCAGAGACTCATTTTACATCTTGTAGAAAGAGGCATAATAGGTGCCCTTTAAGCATTTTAGAAACATGTTAATTGACTGCATATTGTGTGAAAACAGCATGAATTGTGTTAATGGTATGGTCACAACAGACGGATGTTGTGCTAATTGTGTTTAAAGTTTTAAAAATAAATGTGACTACAGATTGGACAAAAGTATGGTAGCAATTGTAAAAAACTGTAGTTATTGTGCAAGCTGTTGACAGTTGTACTTACTCTTTTACACACATGTGCCAGTAAGAAATCCAAATCTGATGTGAACAAGGAACCATCTGTTCAGAGATCAGAAATTATTGTTTTGAGAGAAAAAAAAATCTAATTTGAGAATTGAGCCAAAGCCATTATTTAGCAATAATTAGTAAAGAGTTCAATTTTAGTGTTTGATTTTTTATAATGTTGAATGAGGCCATGCGAATTGGCTGATATTTCTATGAAACACTAACATTTAAAAATAAAGTAAAATTTATTTAAAAAGTTTCATTTCTTATTGTATCATTAGTCATGTGAATAATGACACATTCCCTGAGAATGACTTGTGTATCAACAAGAAAAAAAATACTTATATGAGCAAAAACAAATCTCCACCAACCATTTAGCAACTCTTTTGCTCCATAATGATGATGAAATGAAGATATTCTTGTTCACACTTTGGTTATGTGTTGATATAAAAGCCAGAGCCTTCTGCATGCAGAGAAGCTGTCAGTTTTTATACGAGATGGCTGATTTAGGAGCGAGCATCGACTAAGGTGTTTTTCATGCAGGGGAATTTATTTGCTGCTGGCCGAAGTGAGGACTGCTGCTCTGGCAGTTTTGACGGAGCATGTGACATTGTCGATGCCAGAGCAAAGGCTCTTGGGATTGGAATCGATTGGGGACCATTAAAAATACCTACTGCAAAGCCACTCTACCGAGCGGTAAACAGAGACAGAAAGCACTGCTCGACTCTAATCTTAGATTCAGGGGCCATCAGTGCCCATCTGGTCCACCCATTTCTCATCTAACCTGTCATTCTAATGGGAACCAAAAAGGACAGTCATATTGCTTCTTACTGCTGTAGAAACGGACTACTACTCTCAGTTCTTAAGTTATAAAAATAAATTATATTATATTATATGAATACTATGTTACACTACAAAAAGGTTTATTTAAGCTGCATTTTTTTTTCAGTAAAAATATAAAAACATCCTAAACAAAGACATTATAGGCCAATTCTCATTAACTAAAATAAAACATAAAATAAACTGATTTAATTTCAGCTAGTTTCTCATTTGCTTGTTCTGGGTGAGTTATGATCTTGTTTGATTGTCTTCTTTGTTTCCAGTTCAGTTTCCTTTGTCCATGTTCATTGGTTACCATGGTTTTTGATTTGCCCTCATTTGTCACACATGTGTCTAGTTAATTCTCGTTTAGTCCCTTGTGTTTCTCTGTGAATATATAGCCTTCATTTTCAGTTGTTCTTTGTCTTTTCGTTTTACTTTAGTGATTGGTCTGTGTATTGTGTTTTGTTTCCTAGAGGATAAAGCACATACTTGTGGGAATGAGTAAAGTTTGTGCAATACCACAATCCTGTGTTAAAATTCAGGCCCTAAGTTGACAATATATGTATTTATATATTCAGGATAAATAAATTTCATACATACATATATATATATATATATATATATATATATAGGGTTCGAAATGACTTAGGACTCTTGGGGGGTCCCCTAAAATTTAATTATTAAAGGTTGAAGGTCCCCCCCCCCCCACCTCTTTGTTAAAAAAATATAGATTAATAGTAAATAGATATATTTAGTTATATTTGTATATTAGATATAATTAATAAACAGATTGTCTCTTTCAGGGGCGTCATGTACTCATTATTTTTGAGGGGGCACGAGTTATTTATTTATTTTTTCAAACTGAATTATCATGAAATATCTTAATTCTCACCTTTATAGATTATGATCTATAGTGGGCGATGGTCAAATTAACCTAATAATGTAATATACATAAAAAACCTGTCTGTTTACTTAATTAATAGATATGGATGTCATGCCATAACATATTTTTAATATGACTGAGTTTAATATATATTTATATTTAGCATTGCAAGTTAATGTAAATAAAAACATTGCAAGTTACATCATCAAAGAACATTTTCACTGTGTCACGATCACCGTCTGCTCCTGTCAGTTCCCGGACTACACTTCCCACAATCCTCCCTGTCAGTCACATGTTCACGTCACACCAATCACCTGTTGCCACATCCACCCTAGCACACTGATCACCACACCCAGCTGCAACTCATTTACAGGACTATAAAGGACTTTCACACACACCACCTCACCGCGAAGTCTTGATTACTACTGTGTCATTTCTGAGCGTTTATATCCTGTCTGCCTGCTTGTTATCGTTCCTGCCTGTTTTCTCGTTATTGACCCATTGCTGCCTGTCCTGATCATTGCCTGTCCCTTGACTACGACTCTGCCTGTTCCTCACTGTTCCTGTTTGTTCCTGTTTTGACCCTGCCTGTACGACCACTCTTGTTATTAATAAAACGCTGCACTTGGATCCTCTGCCTGAGCTCCCATTCGTTACAGAAGACTTCGCCATCTACGATCCAGCAGCTTCCACGAGTGTTTCCAGTCTCAGCATGGACCCAGCATGGTGCCTCATCAACCTACATCAAGGTAGCTGTACCCTCGAGGCTCATATTCAAAAGTTCCTGGAGATTGCTCACCTGTCTGATCTGCCAGACTACGCCCTCATTGACTTTTTTATTTACGGATTAAATGAACCACTTAAGGACTATGTACTCACCAATGGTCCACGAGGGTCGTTCGTGGAGTTCTTGGACTTTGCCCTGCTCACAGCTGGTTCAACTTTTACTGTGGGGGTCGCGGAGGAACGCGACACCACGCTGAACCACATAATGGCAGCCGCCACAGACTGCGCACATAAAATGGCGGATGCTACAACGCCCCATCAGGTCTCCGCTGATCGCCCAGAGCAACGTCACGTCTCTGGATCAGTCAGAGAACGGCAAGGATTACGTTCCAGTGTGGTTGACCCACCGCTGATTTCAGCGCGAGCGGCTGGCGTTCCCAAGCATCAGCCGGCCGCTTCGCACTCAAGCCCGGTGGCCGCGACGCTCCCAAGCCCGCCGGCCGCTTCGCTCTCAAGCCCGCCGGACGCTTCGCTCTCAAGCCCGCTGGACGCTTCGCACGTGAGCTCGCTGGTAGCAATGCACACAAATTCAGCGGTTGCAACGCACTCAAAGTTGCCAAGGGCAACACATTTAAATTCACCAGTCGCAACGCACTCAAGCGTTCTGGACGCGATGGACAAGATGGCCGCCCCCTGCAGAGTCAGTGAACAAAGGGGTTGTTCCAGCCGTTGAGTCCGCTCCAGTCAGTGAGTCCGTTCCAGTCAGTGAGTCCGTTCCTGAATCCGCTCCAGTCAGTGAGTCCACTCCAGAGCCCGCTTCAACCAGTGAGTCCGCTCCAGCCAGTGAGTCTGCTCCAGAGCCTGCTCCAGCCCGTGCGCCCGCTGCAGCGTCCACCGACGAGGTTTGCTCAGAGCCACCGCCTCTCTCACGGAAGAGGAGGAGGAGGAGGAAGAAGGCTTCTTCCCCTCTTCAGGGCTCGGAGGCCTTCCTCGAACCCGCTGTGGGTCCGGTGACTGCTTCAGAGATCTTCCTTGCCCTGCCAGCACCACCTGAACTCCTTGCCCTGCCAGCACCACCCAAGCTCCTGGCCCTGCCGGCGCCACCCAAGCTTCCAGCCCTGCCAGCGCCACCCAAGCTCCTGGCCCTGCCAGCGCCACCCAAGCTTCCAGCCCTGCCAGCGCCACCCAAGCTTCCAGCCCTGCCAGCGCCACTCAGGCGTCTTGCCCTGTCGGCACCACCCAATCGCCTGGCCCTGCCGATGCCACTCGAACTCCTTGCCCACAAACCCGCTACGGACTCCGTGGAACTCCCCAAGAACTTTTGGGGGGGGCAGTATACCTGAGGGTGGGGAGCTTGCGGGTGGGGTCCTTGCTCAACCATGGCCATTAATGGCCCTTGAACTGTTATGGCCACCTGTGGACTGCAACTTATTATGGCCATTGATGGACTCTGACCCATTGGGGTCATTTATGGATCCTAACCTGCCGTGGTTGCTCAAGCCACCTGACCTGCCGTGGTTGCTCAAGTCACCTGACCTGCCGTGGCTACCCAAGCCACCTGACCTGCCGGGGTTGCTCAAGTCACCTGACCTGCCGAGGTTACCCAAGCCACCTGATCCCCCGTGGCCTTCTGACACTCCAGACTCACCATGGCTGCCCGTGGCACCTGACCCGCCATGGCTGCCCGTAGCACCTGACCCACCATGGCTGCCCGTAGCACCTGACCCGCCATGGCGGCCCTGGAACCTGCATTGGAGACCCCGTTCCTGTCCGCTACTAGAGCTCCAATGCACCCACCCCCCCTCCCTATTGGTGTCATCTACGTCGCGAGGACGCGCCTTCCGGGAGGGGGGCGTTATGTCACGATCACCGTCTGCTCCTGTCAGTTCCCGGACTACACTTCCCACAATCCTCCCTGTCAGTCACATGTTCACGTCACACCAATCACCTGTTGCCACATCCACCCTAGCACACTGATCACCACACCCAGCTGCAACTCATTTACAGGACTATAAAGGACTTTCACACACACCACCTCACCGCGAAGTCTTGATTACTACTGTGTCATTTCTGAGCGTTTATATCCTGTCTGCCTGCTTGTTATCGTTCCTGCCTGTTTCTCGTTATTGACCCATTGCTGCCTGTCCTGATCATTGCCTGTCCCTTGACTACGACTCTGCCTGTTCCTCACTGTTCCTGTTTGTTCCTGTTTTGACCCTGCCTGTACGACCACTCTTGTTATTAATAAAACGCTGCACTTGGATCCTCTGCCTGAGCTCCCATTCGTTACACACTGACAGTCTAGTTCTAGCACTCTCAAAAACTCCCATTAAAATCACTGAAAGCATTTTTTTCTCATTGGAATATGTAAATTGATTATATGTCTGTTGTTGTTCTTGCGTTTTATTCTGAATGCAGTCTACATTTGGATGTTTAACATAAATATATAGCCTACTGATACAGCAAAGACAACGTCGGCAGTATTGACAGCAAAATAGGCTACAGCATATTTCGTTCTGTATGACAGGGAGTTTTTTTAAGCAGAATTTGATGAGAATTTGATGCAGTTGCAGATACCATAGAGAGTAAAAGAAACACTAGGCGGGTGGCGCCGAAAAGCGCGCTGTTTTTGCATCCCTGATATCTACAATTTCCCCCAACAACAGCCATGTTATCACATAAGCACAATTTACCCTTGAAAAAAGTCGGTGATGTTTCTTTTTCCTCTTTTTCTCTCCATGTGCAGGATTCTAAATTAAGAAAAATAATATTAGCTTCCTAGATAGCTTACCAAGCTCTCATGTACTGTACATTCATGCTCAAATCACATTCAACT
>JAOTNS010000842.1:0-34545 GCA_028476615.1 Culter alburnus
ACCAGGTTGCCCATTGACAGCAACATTGCTCAAAAAGTTGCCCCATTTATCATCATATCGTCATTAAATTTAAAATTTAACATCAGCTACGACTCATTAGATAGTGTCTCTCTACGAGCAATGAAGCCGTGAGTTGAATTACTTCGAAACAAAATTTTATTTATTATTTATTATATTTATTATTATTGTATTTTGCTCAAATAATGCTTTGGTGAACATAAATCTTCTTTCAGAAACATTAAAAAAATCTTACCAGCCCAAAGTTTTGAATGGTACTGTTTAGTACGCTTGCCTTTATAGAAGTCTGTTACAGTAACCAGAGGCAAAAGGGCACCACTGTAATTTTATTTGCCCTTTGACGTATGGGACACATTATGGGACACATTAGGGTCTCATTGTTTTTCTTGGAGACAAGATCTAGGATCAATATAACTGTCAGTCTGCCCACAGAGGCTCATTACTAAAAGAAATACACCTTCCTCAGTTTGTGGGATATTTTCTGCTGGGTAATTTAAAGACTTGTGTGTTCTGTAGTTGTTTTTCCTGCACACAGGTCATCACATGATTGGATGAGATGATTCTCTGCTTCACATGTCATAGATCAGACAGCATTTTTTGCCTCTCATCACAGATGAAATGACACATAACAATGTCTTTGAGTGGTGGGTAGCATCAGCAGCCAAAGATCACCCTGCTGGAAAAAACAGGTCATAGCAGCCTCAGGTGGTTTGAGCTGGTTTTTTTTTGTTTTTTTTTTTTTTTTTTTTTGATATATAAGCTGGTTTGTTGCTGCCAAGGAAAATATGAATTGAAATATGGCATGTTTTTTAAGTCATCTATCACCATGGATCCCCATCAGCTCAGCCAGGTGACCTAGTCAATTTACCTAGTTGATCAATACCATCTTAAACCATCTTGAAACAATCAATGACCATAAATAAATAATTTAATCAGGATTTTCCAGCATGAAAGATACTTACTAGGCAGGGGCCTGAGCACTCGCACAATCCGGATGGCTGACAGGCTTGCGTTATGACCATCCAGTGACTACTCCATCATCCTGGAGGAAGCAGAGCAGAGGAAATGTACTGCAAGCATCAGACACCAGTGATGCGCGGTCAATGTATAACAAACCGCACCCGACCGCGTTTTCAACTAACCCGCCCCGCAACTCGGACCGCAAAAAAAAAAAAAAAAATATATATTGTACCCGACCCGCTTCCTGACCCGCATTTTTTTTAAAAGCGTAATGCTCATTGTAGCGTCATTGGGCCATAGACGTAAGAACCCCCCCATCAGCCTCAGAGAATCCCATCAGAGAAATGTTTCAGGACCTGACGTGTGAGGTGCAGCGGCGAGAGCAGGCAGTTCTTGAGGCGGCCCATCATTTTCCATTTCAGCTGTCTAGATGCATATTATTGATGAATGCGATGTTTATGTTTCGACCCTGCTTAAAGAATTAATCAGCAGGTCAACTGAGAGAAGGCCCACTTTTGGAAAAGTGTGAAAGCCCTTAGGAGCGCAAACTGTTCTTTTTCTGAATGTTGTAGTGTTATGTAATAAAGGCTTGATTTATTCATTTATTTCGTTTCATTTTCTTAACAATTAAGATGCTGCATGTGTTTATCCTGTCTAATCGAAGTGTGCGTCTCTCCCCCGACTTTCCCAACAAAAATCCCACCCCCTCTCAGAAAATACATAAAACTGACATTACTGAGCTATATGCGTTTAAAAGTAACGTAGCCTATTAAAATTGTACAATTTCATTGCTCAGTTCAACATGTTGGGAAATCGGGCATTTTGTCCCGCGTCAGCATTTATTCAAAAGTTAATAACGCTCAACATTCAAAAGGTAAATAAGGATTTCTCACTTGTAGCTATTAGTAGGCTTGGCTATTTCGCCACGTGAATGCCCAATTGAAGCTCTCACAAGCACAAAATGCAGGGATAGAATATGTTAATAGTATTTATTAACGCATTTTAGACGAACAAAAACAGGTAGGCTAAGCCAAAGACTGAGGCTACAATAACCATAAATAAATGTTCACAAATACCCATGAAAGTAAAACTGAAAATTACAAAGGTTTAATTGGCATCTTTATTTCAAACGACCCGACCGACTGCGACCCGAATATCATTAAAAATATTTTTGGATGACTCGTAACCGAGGGTGACCGCGGATGACCGCAGGCACCCGCTCATTTTGGATCAACCCGCGCATCACTGTCAGACACTAAAGGTCAATCTCTATAACCTTTCTTTCTGTCAATCTTAAGTGAGGATAATGAAAGAAAAGTGGTTTGAAAACAGAAGTCTTGACGAATGCATGAGTGACAAGTGAGAAAAGAGACAGGATTCCTCACCCTGCCATGACAATGAGGAAGTCCAGGCGGTTCCATGTGTCACCAAGGTAACCCTTTGGTCCAAATATCCCCAGGGCTATCATTTTAATGACCATCTCCACAGCAAAGAAGGCGAAGATGCAGTCATCAAATGCCTGTGGACAAAAAACCACATTCATTTCTATCATATAGAAGGACAGACATTTTACATACTGTAGGAGGCAGAACATGAGATGGGGGAAAACAATTATATTTTAATATAAATTTTTCTCCCATCTATTTTTTTTACCCATGACCATGTCCCTTTAGAGGCTCTGTACAGGCAAAGAACTACAAAAGTGCCTATATAATTTGGGCACCATTTGAGCGTTTTACAAGTAGAGAGTGAGAAGATCAGCTACGATTCATGTTGTGTAGTATTTTCAGCTTTGGTCGACCCGATCTCCTAAATCCTGCTGATGCTGATGTCAGGCTCTTCTGGACATAAAAATTTCCCACAGTACCATATACGCACACAACCCAGCTCACTGGTGGGAGCGTGGGCAGGATTTCAGAGAATTACAAAACTAAAGGAGCAAAATGCTTCAGTCTCTGATATCTGGCAAAGGTTCCAGTGACCCCTAAACCTGCGCGTGCCACAAAACATGGGCTAAACGCCACTCCATAGTGGACAGTCCTAAAACAGACACTGGACACAAAAACATAAACAAACAAATAAAATAAAGGGTAGCGAATCTTTTAAGACTAATGGAACAAAAACGAAAAAATTAATTTTGATGTATAGTGGCCCCCAAAATTATTTTGGACATAATCCACACCAGTGTTATTTTAGTATCATACTAAAGTATCATATTGTAGTTTTTATTAATATAATAATATAATATAATCAATTATTTTTCTTTATATTATTGTTAAAATTTTGTTTAAAATTTTAATGTTTTTTAAATGTCTATATAGTTTTTGATCATTTTGTTTTAGTTATTTCAGTACATATCGTTAAACTAGATGTTTATGTTAATGTTGCCTTGCCAGCTACCTGAAATAAAATAAGTTATATTTTTTATATTTTAATAAAAGACAAAAATGTATTTTTTATTGCTTTAGTATTAGTTTATTAATTATACCCTGATGCACACACACACACACACACACACAAATGCCATGTGAAGCTAGTTCTGAGAAAAGCTCTAGCGACATTTGATTGCAGAGGCCATTTGGTTTGATGCTATTTTATGCAATTTAATATCAACAGTTTAAAGCATCCTAAATCTTTTACGGAATGATGTCTGAAGGAACATTATCCTATTATGAGCTATCAGAGTCCATCTCTCATAGCATAATGGAGCGAGACTCACCTGTAAGATGATACACCGCTCAGACTGGCACTTGAGGTCCTCACATGGCTGGAACATGGCCAGAGTCACACAGTTCAGTAGAATCACCAGCATGCTCACATGCTCAAACCATGTGCACAAGAGTCAAGGGAATACATCACAGAGGTTTCTGGATTGTGTTCAGATAATTGCAAAGAAATATTTCTCTATGGAACATAAAGATTCATAGATAGTAAACACCAATATTGATTTTGTTGATCCCATACTTAGAAAAATGAGTTTAAAGGTGCCCTAGAACTAAAAATTTAATTTACCTTGGCATAGTTGAATAACAAGAGTTCAGTACATGGAAATGACATACAGTTAGTATGTAACTCCAAACTCCATTGTTTCCTCCTTCTTGTGTACATTTGATTTGTTTAAAAGACCTCCAAAGAACAGGCAAATCTCAACATAACACCGACTGTTACGTAACAGTCAGGATCATTAATATGTACGCCCCCAATATTTGCATATGCCAGCCCATGTTCAAGGCATTACACAAGGGCAGCCAGTATTAACGTCTGGATCTGTGCACAGCTGAATCATCAGACTAGGTAAGCAAGAACAATAGCGAAAAATGGAAGATGGAGTGATAATAACTGACATGATCCATGATATCATGATATTTTTAGTGATATTTGTGAATTGTCTTTCTAAATGTTTCATTAGCATGTTGCTAATGTACTGTTAAATGTGGTTAAAGTTACCATCGTTTATTACTGTATTCATGGACACAAGAGAGTCGTTATTTTCATTTTTAAACACTTGCAGTCTGTATAATTCATAAACACAACTTCATTCTTTATAATCTCTCCAACAGTGTGTAATGTTAGCTTAAGCCATGGAGCACTATCAACAAACATCCAAATAAATACCATACTTACGCGATTAGACGTGTTGCATGACAAACACTTTGTAAAGATCCATTTTGAGGGTTATATTAGCTGTGTGAACTTTGTTTATGCTGTTTAAGGCAAGCGCGAGCCCCGGGGGCGGGGAGCACGAGAATTAAAGGGGCCATTTGCATTTAAAGGGACACACAAAAACGGCATGTTTTTGCTCACACCCAAAAATGGGCAAACTTGACAAGCTATAATAAATGATCTGTGGGGTATTTTGAGCTGAAACTTCACAGACACATTCTGGAGACACCAGAGACTTATACTACATCTTGTGAAAGGGGCATTATAGGTCCCCTATAAGAAAGCGTTTAAATGAACTTTATTATTAACAAAGTTCCAGTCATATCGCATCAGTAAGACTCTGTTCTTTTGTTCGCTTCATTATATTGCAGATTCATTTTTAAACAAGTCACAGTTTGACGCAGGCTTTTCAGAGAGACTGAAAATAAAAGACGATGCAGTGCCATCTCACATAAAGAAGATTTAAACAGAAAATGCATTTGCACACAACACTAAGTAGACTGCAAAACCAACTGGAAATAATACAAATTGCAGTGATGTTTTCCACATCCTCCAAATATCCCACAAAGTGCTTTCTATATCCAAGCAGATCTGCACAACAACAATCCATTAAGTTTTTTATACACTATCACAGGTCTAATTGCTCTCTTTACAGCTGTCAGTCAAAAAGTGATGAAATACATAATGCACTTCAGACCACAATGCGGCCATCCAATATTCCAAATGGAATATGAAACGATTACATCCTAAGAGTAATTTGCTTATGGCTAAGCAACAAAAGCAAACCACAAATGGAGGAAACTCCAGTGCATAAATGAGGCCAGCAGTCCAATTCATCATTAAAACTAGAAATCGTAAGCATTGTATTTATCTTATCTCTATCTATATCATAAAATAATATCTACAAAGTGCCAGGCTGCATTTTGTGCATCACTTCTGAAGAGACTCAGCAGAGAGCTTGAGCCGCCCCTACAGCTAATGAAGCTATTTATAAAATAGTGCTCTTGATTGCAACACTGCCAAAAGGACATATCTTTGGGAAGCCTACACCAGTGGGAGAACGAGATCAGCTCTTATTTGTTGAAGTTTCCTGTCAAAATACACGCAGGAAGCTGCAAGCTGCCGCAGCAACCACCGCCATTCAGCATACACCTACAGATCTTAATTGATACCGAAGTAGTCTTTCTTAACCATTTACTCCACTTAAAACATAACTGACTGTGTTTATGTGAATATTTTGTGTGTATTTGGCCATATAAGCTGTGGAAGAGAACTGAAATCAGATTATGCGCTGTCCGAGAGGCGGCTTCCTGAGCGCATGAGTAGGCCCTACTTCACTTAATTGCGCCTAATAACATTAAGCATGTCAAAAGTATGTAACAAACCACATACTAAACTGCTAAATAGTAGTTTCAGATGAAAATATTAGTTAAAGGATATGGGTTGAAAACCATCCTGAGACACCAGCTACGTGGACGAGTGGTCTGTTTGATGCAGAAGAACACCACAGGCGCAAGCATCGGGTAGGGGGGCGGCTCCTCCTCATCGGAGACCAAATCTGGAGTGGGGTCCCGGGCCCCAGACCCCTGATCCATGTGCTGCTCTTTTCCTCCTCATCGCTGATCTCTTCACGGGAACAGGGCGCCCGGTACAGGGCTGAAATGGGAACTCTTACCTCTCCTCTCTCCAAGTAATGAAAGTGTTCTCTCCCCTCACCATCAGTCATGATAAAGCGTCTGACAATGGAATCCTACAGTTAAAAGAACAAATATGTCAAGCGAACAATGACTGTATGGCAAGCCAATTTAACAAATATTCCTTTATACGAACTAGTAGTAAATATCGCTAGTAAATAACAGTCATGTGTCCAGTCTACTCTGCGGTAACCTGAAACTTACACTTGGCGCAATCTTTTGAAGTATTAAAGTTATTCCGTTATCATAAGCCACTGCGGTATGCACATTTGCAATATTTTGATAATTTCAATATAACGTGCAGACCGAGTGACTAGTGCTTTTTTAATACTAGTAGGTAATACAATAGTGACTACTTCCCTTTCAATTACAATACTATTGAATTTTCATTAGAATTCAATATGATTAGTATTACTATATATTGCATGCCCCTGCCCCTTTGATCACAAAAGTTAAAGTGCCCTTTGCGGTCGCATCGCGGTGCCCCTGCGTTCCCATTTCTTCTCCCCTGGAACGTGATTTCGACAGAGACCCACAACCAACCAATAATTAGTGGGGACCTGTATCTATACATCTGTATTTGTGGAACTAATGGTCACTCTTTGATTTGTTAAACACAATCCAAAATGCACTAAACACACTACTTCATTATAGAGAAAAACAACAAATGAATAGAAATATATAATCTTAAGCTGACCAGTAAATAAATAAATAAAAACTAGGTGAATATATAATTCAGCAGCAAAAAGTATGCTAGCCTAATTCTTGAAAAAAAACTTTGCACAGTAATTTTATAAAATCTAAACATGTTAATAAAAAGATTAAAATTACTATTTGTATTCTTCTCATGAAATGGAAAAAACTATTTATATTAGATTTATATTATGAATCTAAAGGATTATATGAATTTATAATAATGGAAGATTAAAAGATGTTTATTTTAAATGTATTGTGCAGCTTTTTAATGGGGCAACAAGATATGATAGATACGACAGAACAAAACAGGCTATTAATAATCTTTCAGTGTGCAAAACCATGATAATATGAAACGCTTCAATACAGCAGCACACACCGCTTATGCGCATCCCGGGTGCAGAATGATGTGCTTAAAGGGATAGTTCACCCAAAAATGAAAATTCTGTCATTTACTAAACCTCATGTTGTTCCAAACCTGTATAAATTTATTTGTTCGTTGAACACAAAGGAAGACATTTTGAAGATGTGAGAAACTGAACAGTTCTGGGGCACCATTGACTTCCATAGTAGTTTTTTTCCTACTATGGAAGTCAATGGTGTCCCAAAGCGGCCTGGATATAAACTTTCTTCAAAATATCTCCCTTTGTGTTCAAAAGAACAAAGAAATTTATACAGATTAGGAACAAATTGAGGGTGAGAAAATCCTTCATTCTGACTTATTTTGCCTCACGTAGCTAACAGTAAAAATAAGTTCCCATTAAATATAATAGCCTACTACTTAATCATAAATGTTTTTATATGTAAATAACATTCAGAAACAAAATTAATAAGGATCAATAAATAAATACCGAAACAACAACAACAAAAACACATAAGAAATGACATTTATCGATTATGGCTGATTTTATTTGACATGCCCAACACGGAGTGATAGGACCGATGCACACAGTGGCGCGCTGTTTAACGGGTTCGTGTTGAAGAGTGGCTAACAAAGTAATCTTTTCACATGATGTTCTCTCTCTTAAAATGTAAGAGAGTGTAAATGTCAGCAGCGTCATATATGTGTAAAGAATGAAGTCTGTCAGGTAAAACAAGAGCTTATTGATGCAGTTCAGTCAGTCTGCTATTTTATTTCAACCGTTACTCCTGATAGGAGGCTTCTGTAAATATTTAGTGTATACGTGGAGTTACACTTCAAATAAGTTTAATGGTGCAACACAAAAATATTTAGTAGATGCGTAAGTTGTAACTTAGTGCCCATTTTCGTCAAAACTAGTCTACGTTGTAACTTGCGCACAGCTGGTGCAACCGGCCCCTGGAATCTTCCCCATATGTCGTCTCGTCATATGAGGAAAGGTTACCTCCCCTTTCTCTGCTTTGCCCGCCCATGAGAAAATGAGCTACTACAGTGAGATTCCAGCACAATATTTTTTTTTTGTCCTCAAGAGACATCATGCCTTGTAAACGAGCGAATCATGGCACTTGCTCAGTGTTTGGATGTACAAATGAACACCAAAGTATTTTTTTAGTTCCTTCATCCGAGCCTATGAAGAAACAGTGGGTTAATTTTATTTTCTCTGGTAATACGCCGATACAACTTCCCATAGTTTTGTATGTCTGCGCCACACATTTCACCGACGACTGTTTCCTCAACGTGGACCAATATAGCCCAGTTACTGTCGCTAATGTAAAGGTGGACAGTATCAAGTGTGTGTGTGTGTGTGTGAATCTACACACTTTAACGCGAGTGTTGTACATTTCTTTGTTGTTTGAAACCGTTCTGCTGTTGGATCAGATCAGATCGCCATAGTCACGTGAATTCAGTAGTTTGGCGGTTTGACACGCGATCCGACTCATGAATCGATACACTGATTCATTACGCTTCGAAGCTTCAGGAAGCAGTGTTTTGAAATCGGCCCATCACTATATAAGTCATTATTTAGTTTTTTTTTGCACACAAGAACTATTCTCGTCGCTTCATAAAATTATTGTAGAACCACTGTAGTGAGATGGACTTTGTAACGACGTCTTTAGTACCTTTTATGGGTCTTGAGAGAGGAAATGACATTGCTGGCTATGGAGGCCTTTCCGAGCCATCGGATTTCAACAGAAATATCTTAATTTGTGTTCTGAAGATGAACCAAGGTCTTACGGGTGTCGAACGACATGAGGGTAAGTAATTAATGACAGAATTTTCATTTTTGGGTGAACTAACCCTTTAATTTTGGCAGTTTTACAGATACGGTCACATTGCATACAATGATTCATTAAGGTCTCTCCATCACATGGTTCTTGGGACACATATGCTGGACTTTCAGCGTCAATCATTTCAACCACAACTGAACGCTCAAACTATCAGACTGAACGATATCAACAATGCAAATTGAGTTTAAAGTGTTGAAGGATTGTGGAAGCAAAGTTGTTGCCAGACACACTTTCTGATCAAATTGCCTCACAGACACATTCTGCACCTTGTACTATTTTCCAATTTTAACTTTATTTTCACCCCATATTGTTAAATGTACACTAGAGGTTACGTCAGCAACAGAATAACTTTTGCGTTTTATTTTCTGGTGGCTTCTAGTGCAACTCCTTCTCAAAAAAGAGTTTGACTACTTTCACCTGCACAATCACCTGTGACAAAAACAGAAAAAAACAAGATAAATGCTTGATCAACACAGACCTCACTAAATTAAAGAAATTAAACCTCATATCCCTAATATATTGCTGTAACATCTAAAAAACCTCAACACTTAGAATGAAAAGACAAAACTCCCCCTTTGATATTCCCAGATCTCTGTGGTGATGTCAATTAGATTTTGTGTTTTTGTGTTGACCTTGAGGCCATCATCAAATGCAAATGTTACATTCTGAATAATGGAGAGCTTGCTAAAGTGATTTACAATTACATCATCTTTGCCTGGATTTTGGATAGAGGGTGTTAAAGTAACTCCCCTGAGTTTCACCGGACTCCTGCAAAACACAGTTACTGCAATTCTACTTGACCCGAGCAATTTAAAGTAGAATACCTGCTATTACACATTAGAAAATACTATTACACATTAAAACATGTTTCTTGAAATTTGGCATGTTAATAGATGACAATGTCAATATGTTGCTTTAAAATCATAAGAGGATCATTGCTTTACAAAGCATGTTTAAGTTGACAAATCTAAGAACATAGTTCTGTCACTTACCGGTTTTTCTCTACACATTTAAAAATGTTGTGTTGTTGTGAATCAAACACAACATCTCTGGTGTTTCGGCCGGCCTCCTGCAGTAATGCAGTAAAGTAACTTGTCTCCGATGATTGTAGGACCAGGGACACCTGGTGGATAAATCTTTCAACCTCAATATTTGATCTTTTTGCTGTTGACATTGTCACTATGTGGGACAAATAACAATCATTCACACAATGGTTTCCCTTTTAATACACTGTAAAATCCTAATCAAAAATGACACCTTACTAAACAGCAAAGAATCAAACAATGCATACCGTATAAAAGGCAAGCAAATTTTACAAATGAGGATAATTCATGACAGTGAAACTCAATGTACAATTAAAGAGTAACACTAATGGCTAAACAAAACAGATAAGTCAAGACACAGCATACCAGATATTTAATTTGGTGGTGAAATATTCCACTAGTAATACTTTCTAATGTCATTACAGCGACCGGGACTTGCCGTCAAACTGACTTCAGATGGGAAATGCCTGGCTGTAAGGTGCAGAGTGTCTAAGGCAGGACGCCCTCCTTTGGATGGAGACCGTAATGTGCTGTACTACTCCAGCAGCCCTCTTAACAGGTTTGTCCTGAATTGCAGGGAGGTGATTTCTTACTCATAGTAGAGCACATCAACAGGGAGTGAGGAGGATAGAATTGTATGTGACAGTGTGGTCTGTTTATTATTGTAAATTTTTTAATAACACTTTAGTTTACATTAATTGAACATGTAATTACTTTTATCTTGATTACAGTTATTCTTAGATGATTTGTATAAATTTCTCACCAGTAATTTGCCAGTAGACAATGTGGCTGTTGAGCAAAACCGTGTCAAGTAGGTGAAAGAAGATCTTCTTATACCACTTTGTAGACTTTCTGGTACATTCAAGAAAGCCAGTCATCATGTCAGCTTTGTCAACTGCCCCCATCTTTTTGTTGTACTCCAGCATACAGACTGGCTTCATCTTTGCTTGACCAGTGATGTGATCAAGCTTCCCTGTGGCTGCCATACCAGTTGGGTGGACTGTGGTGAGGACATGAACATCCCTCTTGTCATGCCATTTGACTGCCAACTGCGATCCATTCTCCTTGAATTCCACCTCACCCTTTGCCATCCTACAGGTACATGTTGGCATTCCTTTCCGGTTTTCACGCACAGTCCCACAAGCTCCAGTACCAAGAGACAAGAGGTGCTGGACAAGTGTGGGACTACTGTACCAATTGTCCACATAAAGGACATGACCCTTCCTTAAGTAAGGTGCCAGTAGTGTCATTACGACAGACCCAGAAATTTCAAGTCCTGGGTAATGTTGGATGTCACTGGTAGATCCGGAGTAAATGATCATATCCTGCACATAACCAGTAAGCACATCGCACAAAACAAAAAAGTTGACCCCAAATCTTTGCCGTTCAGATGGAATGAACTGACGAAATGCCAGCCTGCCTTTCCACTTCATCAGAGACTCATCCACACAAATCCCTGTATGGCACAAAGATGTGACGAAAGGAGGAGGTTAGAGCAGTAAATACATTTCTGATTTTTTTCAGAGGGTCGTTGAAAACAGCTGTCACATTGTTTGTGAAGTATAGACACCGGAGGATCAGAAGGAAGTGGTCCTGTGAAAACAAAGACCTGAAAAATGGTGTCAAGAGCATGGGGTCTGTGCTCCAATAATCAGAGGTGGGTAGTAACGAAGTACATTTACTTCGTTACATGTACTTGAGTAGTTTTTTGGAAAATTTGTACTTTTTAGAGTAGATTAAAATGTGGGTACTTTTACTTTAACTTGAGTACATTTGTAATGAAAAATCTGTACTTTTACTTCGCTACAATGGGCAACGTTCCTCTCGTTACTTTATTTTAATTCAATACTGTAAATGTTAAGAAATGCGTAGTTTATTCCAAGCGCACTGTCTCTTTTTTCATAAACGATGCCCCATTCACAAATGAATCACTGAGTCGATTCGGTTCAAAGACTTGATCAAACAAGTTGGTAAAGCTGTCTAAATTGATTCGCGAATGAGTTTGAATGATTTGTTCAGTTCCTGCACGCGCTGAATCGTTTGAAGCGGTTTCTCACTCGGAGCGGATGAAGTGGCAGTGGACCTACAGTCAATTAAAAGCAAATCTGCAAATGCATCCAATTGTTTGCCAGCGATGAAGACCTTTATTAGTTGAGCTGCGTATGCTGTCTGTGAACAATTCCACAGGTAACGTTAGGCCTTTCGATTTCATTTGATTTTACTTCATGATACAGCCAATAGCCGACATTTTACAACCAAACAGATTATTACGTCACTATAACAAAAGTATATTTCTTAATTTATACATTAATTTATACATATACTATTGCGCAATGGCGGCGCCAGCGACCTGTTCGTCTTGAAAATGAACGCTTTGCGTTGACACAGTTAAGCAGTTACACGCGCCTGCTGAAATATACATTTGATTACATTTTGGAGAACAGACCGAAGAAGATCCGTCAATGTGTATTTGATCATTGTTTGTGTCAAGTTCAGATATGAGCGCGAGCACATGTAAAGAGTTTTCTCTCTTCTTTAAAATGTAACATTAGCTGTATACGTTATTAATATAGTAACGATACATTCGGGTTACAGATGCTAGAAATAATGCTTGTCTCTTCTATGTTTGTTTGTTGCAAAGATATCTAATTATGATAATAAATTAAATATCTATTTAAATAATAAACATTAAATAATAACATGCTATTGTGTGTGTATATATATATAACGAGCTACTTGAGTAAGATTTTTATTGGATACTTTTTTACTCTTACTCAAGTAATATTAGGATTATTACTTTCACTTTTACTTTGAGTAAATATTTCTATAAGTACTTGTACTTTTACTTGAGTACAGTTTTTGGATACTCTACCCACCTCTGGTGATTTCACATAGAGCAGCTAACAAGCTGGTTCACAGACAAGCTGCACAAATCCACGTTCATTATAAGCTTGAACCACAGCTCTGTGTAGTAACAGCTGCTCTATGTGAAATCACGCACCTATAAAAACCAAAAGTTTGTGAAAAAATTAGAAGTCTGTTTAAAATGTAATTCTGTTCCTTTACAGTTTTCATTTAACAAATATGCCTTGTAAACTCACAGAATTTGTATTTTTTAATTATAACTGTAACATTTCTTTAAACAAGTTTAGTAAAAAAATACCTGATTTCTGAAAAGCACACAGAAACAGCAATGCAGTTATTTGCTTTGCAGTTGTGCTGTGCTCATTTCATTCATGGATGACATTGACATTTGACATTTATTCATTTGGCAGACGCTTTTATCCAAAGCGACTTACAAGTGAGGAATACAACAAGCGAGTCGTCATGACGAGGCAAATAGACAAGAAGTGCTCATAATACAAGTTATAGGCAGTGCTCAGATTATCCTAAGCTACAATAGAGAGGGATTAGAGGAAGTGAAAGGATAGGAATAAGAAGTTTTTTTTTTTTTTTTTTTAAAGATGAGGTTAAGTGCTCACGAAAGAGATGGGTTTTCAGCTGTCTTTTGAATATTGCCAGGGATTCCGCATTCCGGATGAAGGCAGGAAGATCATTACACCAGCAAGGGACAGTGAATGAGAATGTTCTGGAAAGTGATTTTGTGCCTCTCTGTGATGGTACCACAAGCCTTCACTCCTTTAATGAGCGCAGGTTTCTGGTAGGAGTGTAGACTCGTAAGAGTGAGTGGAAGTAGGAGGGTGCTGAGCCTGTGGTAGATCTGTAAGCAAGCGTCAACGCCTTGAATTTGATGCGAGCAGCAAGTGGTAGCCAGTGAAGAGAGATGAAGAGGCGTGACGTGGGCTCTTTTGGGCTCGTTGAAGACGAGACGTGCTGCTGCGTTCTGAATCATTTGTAGAGGCTTGATTGTGCATGATGGCAGTCCAGCCAGAAGAGCATTGCAGTAATCAAGCCTAGAAATGACCAGAGCCTGGACCAGAAGTTGTGTTGCATGTTCTGTTAGAAAGGGCCTGATTTTCCTGATGTTGTATAGTGCAAATCTGCATGACCGAGCTGTCATTGCAATGTGGTCTTTGAAGGTCAGTTGATCATCAAGGATTACTCCAAGATTTCTGGCCGAATTTGATGGGGTAATTGAAGATGTGCCTAGCTGGATGCTGAAATCGTGATTTAGAGTCGGATTGGCAGGGAAGACGAGAAGCTCAGTCTTAGCCAGGTTGAGCTGTAGATGATGTTCTTTCATCCATGCCGAGATGTCCGTCAGACAGCTTGAGATTCGTGCAGCTACTGTGGGATCATCTGGTTGGAATGAAGGAAGAGTTGTGTGTCATCAGCATAGCAATGGTAGGAGAAACCATGTGCCTGAATGATGGGACCAAGTGATGTAGTGTAAATGGAGAAGAGGAGGGGTCCAAGAACTGAACCCTGAGGAACACCCGTGGTCAGCTGATGAGCTTTGGATACCTCCCCTCTCCAGGCAACCCTGAAAGACCTTCCTGTGAGATAGGATTCAAACCAGAGAAGTGGAGTACCTGTGATGCCCAGTGATGAGAGGGTGGACAGGAGGATCTGATGATTCACCGTTCAAGGCAGCAGATAGATCGAGCAGAATGAGAACTGATGATTTGGAATCAGCCTTGCAATCCGCAGGGATTCAGTGACCGACAGGTGCAGTCTCAGTCGAGTGGCCACTCTTGAAACCAGATTGATTGACATCCAATGGTTGCTATGTGAGGGAAAGATGACCCTGGTTGAAAACAACTCGTTCAAGTGTTTTTCCTATGAATGGTAGGAGAGAAACAGGTCTGTAGCTGTCTACAAGAGACGTGTTTAATGTGGGTTCTTAAGCAGTGGGGTTACCCGAGCCTGTTTGAATGTGTTAGGGAAAGTGCTAGTGTGGAGAGATGTTGTGATGATGTGTCAGTGCTGGTAAAAGTGTGGGAGCGATGGCTTGTAGAAGGTGTGGGGATGGGATCTAGAGGGCAGGTAGTAGGATGATTGGAGAGGAGAAGTTTGGATACTTCTGTCAGTGAGGGGAGAGAATGAAGAGAGGAGGTGTGTGGCTGTGTGATGTGGTTTGTCTGAGTTCCTGTGTGTGTGGAGCGGAGAACTGACTACTGATGGTAGATGTTTTGTCAGTGAAAAATGTAGCAAAATTATCAGCAGTAAGGGATGAGGTGGTGGTGGTGGAGGGGGACAGAGGAGAGAGTTGAATGTTTTGAAAGTGTGCGTGTGTGTTGAAGCGCTGTTGATTTTGTTGTGGAAATAGGAGGATTTAGCAGCATGAATTTCAGCAGAAAAGGATGAGAGCAGAGACTGATAGCTACATAGGTCAAATTGATCTTTTGATTTGTGCCACTTCCTCTCTGCAGCCCTGAGTTTGGTCCGATGTTCACGAAGAACATCAGATAACCAGGGATTAGAGGGAGTGGCACGTGCAGGCTGGATGACAGAGGACAGATACTATCTAGAGAAGAAGTTAATGTGGAACATAAAGTGTCTGTTGCTGTATTCACAGCCAGAGATGAGAATTGTGAGGGTGAGGGAAGGGAGGATGATACGGTAGAGGAAAGATGAGAAGAAGAAAGAGAGCGCAGGTTTCGTCTGAAAGTAACTGGTAGCGGGGTTGGTGGTGAACAAATGGGAGTTGAAGATTAAAGTAATGAAAAAATGATCAGAAAAGTGCAGAGGTTTTACCATGGAGTTACCATGGAGTATCATGGAGTTTACACTCATCTGTGTTTCATAGGGCTGATTGAAATGGCCAAAAATGATCTTGATAAAATGTTTCAAATCAGTCATATCATATCAGTTTATATTCATTAAATTGAATATAGATTAAATTTTAGATATATTAATTAATATCCTGATGAATCCAAGTTTTATAATGGCAGTGACTGATACCAACTAGTATAAAGCTGCTTCTATCCACATCCATCCATCATAAATGTACTCATGGGGTTAATAAAGGCCTTCTGAAGCGAAGCGATGCGTTTGTGTTAAAAAAAAAATCCATATTTAAACAAAAATGGATTTTTTTTTTACACAAACGCATCACTTCGCATAAGAAGGCCGTAATTAACCCCGCGGAGCCGGTGGAGTAGGTTTGATGGATGAATGTGGATGGAGACACTTTCTTCAGCTTCATCCTCATTGGTCCCGTTCATTGCCATTATAAAGCTTAGGATATGTATTAATATATCTCTGATTGTGTTCATCAGAAAGAAGAAAGTCATATACACCTAGGATGGCACAAGATTTTGCCCATCATTTAAAGGTGTTGATAATGTGAGTTTCTTCATGATTAGTTGTATGTTTGGCCCCAATGATTGATTTGTGTTTATCATTTCTTGCAGGATTATCAGGTGCGACTTTTTCCAAGTGACACCAGCACTTCCTCCCCTGGCCTTCATCCTCACCTTCTTTCTTTGTTCAGCCTCTTTCTTTTTTTCTACTGTGTTATGTAAGTTTGTATTTTACCTATTCATTTTTGCACAAATTGTTCACCGATTTTAATTATTAATTATAAATTGTTAATTAGTCGTGTTTAAAAACAGATTTTTATTGTTGCATTATATGTCACTGTTATTTTAATTCTTGATTATAAATTGTTCTTTAGTCTTGTTTTTTATTGTTGTATTATACGCTATTATTATTACTAATGTATTATGTGATTTTAATGATTAATTATAAATTGTTAGTTAATCTAGTTTTTTAAAACATTTTATTGATGTATTATAATGCTATTACTTTTACTAATGTATACTCCCAGGGGGTCGGCCACGCCCCTGCCTTCATCTTCAGGCAGGAAAGGCAGTCATCAACCCTCAGGATATGAACTACGAACTTACAATATTTTCCTTGCTGATTGTTAAAAAATATCATTGTTACATTATTTTGCCTCCCGAGTCTTTCTGGTAGAACTGGATTTGCAGTGGAAATTAAAAAAAGTTATGACAATGTTGATACTAATAAATGGTACTATGGCACTAATAAACTGTACATGACAAAGATCAGTGAGGCAGGAGATATTACAGCAGCTAGAGATGCCATTATGGAAGCTGCAGATGGCCTGTCCTTGTTGGGCTCCTGGGGCATATCACCACCATGGATGAACGGGACCAGTTAGTTCAGACAGCAATTACTTTCCATGTGGTTTCTACTGTTCTACTGTTACAACAGTAAGTGTGTATATTTTATGTAGTTATGTTTTTGTATATATATTTTTTTGTAATTTGAATTTGTGTACTTCCACTGTTCATCTTTAATAGTTACTATTATTAGGGGCCAAGCACCGAAGGTGCGTAGGCACCTATTGTATCTGTTGGCGTTCTTTTTTTTTTTTCTTCTTCTTCTTCTTCTTCTTCTTCTTCTGCTCTTGAAGTCTATGGCAACCCATAGAACCGCTTGCGGGAAAGTTATGAAATTTTGCACACAGTTAGAGGACAGTTTGACCTTTGTCCATAGCAAATTTGGAGTCTCTAACTCAATCCCTCTAGCGCCACCAGCTGTCCAAAGTTGCACTTATGTTTATGCTAATAACTTTTGAACCGTAAGGGCTAGAAACAAAATTCCTTGGGTCAAGTCGAATCGATTGCACTCTATGACGTCATTTTCCGTCATGAAAATTTTTCCGCCATTTTGAATTTTCTGAAAAACCTACTTTTTCGAACTCCTCCTAGGCCGTTAGTCCGATTTTCACGAAAATTGAATCAGATCATCTTCAGACCATGTCGACAAAAAGTTATAGAATTCAAGTCGATTCCTCAATCCGTTTTCGAAAAACATGCGAACGAATTGTACGTAGTGCTTGCGAAAATAGAAGTGAGGCTGTATCTCTGCAACGCTTTATCGTATTCAGACCAAACTTGGTACCTGTCATCACAAGCATGACCTGAGGTATCATGCAGTGTTTCAGTGCAGCGCCACCTACTGGTGCGGAGATATGAAAAATTGATATTTTTGCTTATAACTTCTGATGGGTTTGTCCAAAAATCATAAATTTGGATTCGGGGAATCATGCCGAGTCGAATGATATCCAATTTTCCCACTTCGGCCATTTTGGCCGTCGGCCATTTTGAATTTTGTGCTAAAATGCTGTATTTTACAAACGCATTAGCGTATCATTACGAAACTCGGTATGGGTCATCAGCACAATGCCCTGAAGGAGCCTGAGAAGTTTCGGACCAGCGCCACCTTGTGGTCAAAAGTTATAACAAAATGTACAAAAATGTTAATAACTTTTGACTGTATTCACCAATTGTAATGAAACTGGACTCAGTAGATTCCTTGCGTCATGCTGAGAACATAGATATCAAATTTGCCATAGTCAGCTAAACTTCCTGTCCGCCATATTGTTTTTCTTTAAAAACCTACTTTTTCGAACTCCTCCTAGACCGTTGCTCCGATTTTCACCAAAATTGAACCGTGTCATCTTCAGACCATGCCGACAAAAAGTTATGGATTTCAAGTCGATACATCAAACCGTTTTTGTATACCGGCGCAACGAATTTGAGGCATGATGCAAATCCACTCTTGAAGCTGTATCTCTGCAATGCTTTATCGTATTCAGACCAAACTTGGCACATGTCGTCACAAGCATGACCTGAGGCATCATGCAGTGTTTCGTCGCAGCGCCACCTACTGGTGCGGAGATATGAAAAATGGCTATTTTTGCTTATAACTTCTGATGGGTTTGTCCAAAAATCAAAATTTGGTATCGTTAGATTTGGGGCATCATGCAGAGTCGAATGATATCCAATTTTCCCATATCGGCCATTTTGGCTTTTGGCCATTTTGAATTTTGTGCTAAAATGCTGTATTTTACGAACGCATTAGCGTATCTTTACAAAACTTTACAAAAACCGTATCATCTTCAGACCATGCTGACGAAAAATTATGGATTTCGAGTCGATAAGTCAAACCAGTGGCGTAGCAAGTCAGACCCGGGCCCATATGCAAAAAAATTTTTACGGGCCCCCCTTGGCTTCGCGGACTTTAATATGAATAAGATATCATCACTAACATGCAGACAAAAATGTAAAAAAACAAACAAACAAACAAAAAAACATTTCTAAAACAACAGCACTACAGTAGGCCTACTATGCGCTCCTCCATCATTTTGACTTTGCGGATCTATTTCAAAAATGTAAAAAAACGGCTTTTCAACACAGTCTACGCTTGAATTCGACCGATTCGACTTTGGAATTTCAGAATGATCATAGCATCATTTCAGATGCGATGAGTCCGAAGATTATTCCAGTTACGAATGAATTATTCTGTCACAGACTTTTTTAATGCATGTTTTATTCCTTATAAATTTACTATAAGTTTCTTCTTTAAATTTGTTTCCATCACGTTTTATGTGCATTTTATTTCGTTGAATATAAAGTAGGCCTATCCACCCCAGCAAGAGTATGAGTTACATTTATTCACATCTTGTGCAGTATCTTAAAATGTGCAGACATAGTCATTTTTTTTTTTTTTTAAGAAAACCAATATGACTCATTTAAAATTCTGTACTACTGACATTACTGCATGCGTAAGTTTCAGAAACCCACTTTAAAAATGACAGAAATGCGAATACCGGTCAAATACAATAGATCATCGCTAAGACATGGCATGGACCATTTTATGGTCCATTTATTCAGATTCTTAATGATTTTCAGTACATTTAACATAGATAGGCTATAGCAAGTTATTGACAACATTATTTCTATTATACTTCATTTTTCTGAACACACAGTTCTGTCTCGCTCACAGACGCGCGTGCGAGCCTTTGAAAGTATTTGGCTGCAGAAAGATGCGTTCGGCGATCTAGTGGACTTTTGTATTCAAGCACTCAGTTCATTCTTGCATGGGCTGTTTTCAGTAAACACACTGTCCGTGCCATCACAAAAAATTGGGCTGCACGCGGACGGGGAGTGCGGACGTCCGCGAACCCTCCTGATGACGAACATTTTGCGATGCGAACGGTGCGCGGACGCCCGAAGTACTTTGGGGTTAAGCCCGTAATAGCGGCCCCCTAATCCGCCCGGGCCCATATGCACGTGCATACCTTGCATGCCCAGACGCTTACGCCACTGAGTCAAACCATTTTCGTATAACGGAGCAAAGAATTTGAGGCATGATGCAAAAACGACACTTGAAGCTGTATCTCTGCAATGCTTTGACATATTGACACCAAACTTTGCAGGTGTCATTGTCACCTCACTCTGAACATACCACAACAATTTGGACACAGCACCACCTATTGGTCAAAAGTGATGAACCAGTCAATCCCCATTTTTGATCATTTTTCAGCTCTTTTGCCTAAAATGATCTTAAAAGGTCTTTAATTGCTCACTGTTGGAGTTAGTCTGATGCTCCCAGCCGTGTTGGCTGGCTTCTTGTGCCGTTTTTGTGCTTGGCCCCGTAATTGCTGCTTGCAGCTATATTTATTATTATTATTATTTTTTTTTTTTGCTGAAGAGAAAACCTACTCACTGCTACACACTTATCTAAAATGGTGCACTTGCTCCTATTTGAAAATAAAGGGGTTGACTGAAACTGTTGGGCCAGTATTGCTTCACTGTATAATGATGGCCAATTGAGAATGGTACTTCTGATTCACTTAACGTCTTGCTTCTCATCACTTGGGTGTGCTGGGGTTACATGATTTTCTGCGAACATGTTTTCTAAATATACAAATGATTCTCTGTATAACAGCATACAGTTTATTTATTTTATTGATTTTTGTTACGGACTTGCTGAAGGTCAAAGCACACTCGGCCTTCTGGACATGATGAAAACTCATCACAGTGTTCTGTACATCAGAGATATTTGAAATCAACCCAAACAATCCCACCCCTCTCTTCATTGCTCCACCTCCAAAACTCACTCTCATATCCTAACCACTCTGCTCCGAGTTGGTCTCAAACCCCGGCCCAATCGCTGCTGGCAGGTGAGGCGAGTGCACTGACAATGACACTAAACACCTCATTCTCTAGCGGTCATCAGTGCTCAGTGGTTTACCTGCAGAACTCTCACTTTCTGGCCTCTGTTACACATGCAGTGCGAGTGGATGTCTGTGTATCACAGCTGACGTGCAACAAAATAATGCTTCATGAAAATTAAAGTGCCGATGATTAAAGAACGACAAGGAAGCACAAAAAATGAACGTACAGAACACGAGTAAATACAAACAAGAGTTCATTGTTAGTCGCAAACAGGGGCCCATTTGTCGCTAACTTGGTTAGCTGGATTTGATTGATGATGATTTGACATGATCTTGGATTGTGTAACGAAGCGGGACTCATGGTAAGATCCATATGCAAGCTTTTATTAAAGTAAGAGTGGTCGTACAGGCAGGGTTAAACAGGAACAAACAGGAATAGCAAGGGACAGGCAGAATCGTAGTCAGGATACAAGCAAGAGGTCGAGGCAGGCGGCAGACAGGGATAAACAGGGTAACAGTCCAAACGGTAACAGGCAGAACAGACAGGGAAACGCTCAGAAATGCTACAATAGTAAAACAAGACCTCGCGGTGAGGTGGTGTGAGTGAAAGTCCTTTATAGTCCTGTTAATGTACTACAGCTGGGTGTGGTGATTAGTGATAGTGATTGGTGGAGTGAGTGCAGGTGATTGGCAGAGAGGATTATGGGTAATGTAGTCCGGGAACTGACAGGAACAGACGGTGATCATAACAGATTGTTTGGTTCTTCCTGGACTTGCTGTCATACTTGTTGTCAAACATCAGTGTATTATTCAAATATTGTATTTATTTCACTTCAGCTGTGATAAAGTATGCAAATGCAGGACGAGCGTCACTACGAGAAGCAGAAAGTGTCAGACTTTATGTTTCTGTTTTCAGTTTTCAGCAAATTGTTGAATAAAGTCGTTATTTTTGTTTTGTTTTTGTGCACAAAAAGTATTCATTTCTTCATTACATTAAAGTTGAACCACTGCAGTCACATGACTGTTTTAACGATGCCTTTAGTACATTTCTGGACCTTGAAAGAGTTCATTATATTGCTGTCTACGGACGAGTCATATATACCTCTCGGATTTCCTCAAAAATATCTTAGTTTGTGTTCTGAAGATGAACAAAGGTCTTAATTTTCATTTTTGGGTAAACTAACCCTTTAACCCTTTTGTGTTCAGATACCTGCAGTCTCACACTGGATCCAAACACGGCATACACTCAACGGCATCAATCAGAGATTTAAGAACTGCGAACAGGTTCTGTGTGAAGAGAGAGTGAGTGGTCCGATGACATCTTGGCATTCTGAAATGGAAAAAGTAAAAAAAAAAGTTAAATATACATATGGGTCTTATATTGTAGTAGATAAACTGAAAGAATAGACAGGGCGGTAGACCATGTGTTGAGGGTAGAGATCTAATTATCCATCAAAGTATTATAATTTCAATGCAAATGCTAATCAAAATTCCACTACTACATTCAAACAATACTGTCTGGCTGGCCTATTATCTCTCTACTTATCATACTAAAGGAACACATGCATCCCCCAGAGCACTTACAGGTTCATGTTCAAGACCATTCACACCTGTCCCTGAACAATGCAATGCAACAGGCATTCAGAGCCTGTTTTTCTTTCTCCTAATGCTATAAACTGCTACTGGGCAATACTCATAAAAAAATCTCATCAAGTTACTACAAAGATACAGGGAGTTTCAGATATTGCTCTAGATGATGGAGTTTCAAATTCCACATACAATGTATTCCTGTGTTTAATTATGGTATAAGCTAAACTAAGTACTAAGTTAGTTACAATGAATCATCTAACAGTTCAGTCAAACTGACAGATAAGCTTTATTTGTAGGGGAACCTTATGATTTTAAACGATTAGTTTGTCTTTTTTAATGGAGTAGGCTAGTCATCTTGTCAATATGGCGGATAAATGACATCTGATTCATATTCTCTATAATGAAACAGAATATATACTGCATGGAGATAGAACAGGTATAGTTATGAATTTTGCATAATAGGTCCCCTTTAAAGACTTGCAAGATAACTTTTTACACATTTTATACCCATTTTTAGACTCAAATTAACTTCAAATTATATATATATACTTTGACCTTTAATGCACGTCTGTGATTGTAATGTAGACAATGCAGCGTGTGAACAGGACTTTTATTTTGGAGTGACGACATGACGTCATAAGACCGAGCCGCGATCCTGCAGCTGTTGTGATTCTGCTGAAGAAAGGTTTGTTTTATGAATTTAAGCTGTTTTAATCGACAGAAACAGTTCATTGACTTATAGTTGTGTGTTTTGTTTTAAACAAGCGATGTGAAATGAGTTTATTTACTATCTAATGTAACATTGTGATTCTTTATCTCTGGCGAGTAATGTTTGAAAAACTGAACTTTTCAACTCCGAGTCAATTGAATCAAACACTTTGAGAAATGATTCAGTGAATCACGACTCGTGCGCTCAAACAGTGAACATGAATGAGAACAACAAACACTAACAAACTAACTAATCATGTTTTCATCATTCATACATGCCTAAATATTAAGTTTATTCATTTGCAGCGTTAGTTTTTAGAGATTTTGTTTGTCTAACCGGGTCAGTAGGCCTAGGCCATTAACTCTAATTCTAATTCTAAACTCTAATTACTCTCTTCATAAAGATGGCGTTTAAAGATGAGACTGAAGACATAAAGATTGAGTATATTAAAGAGGAAGAGACTGAAGACATAAAGATGGTGATTATTAAAGAGGAGACTGAAGACATGAAGATTGAATTTAATAAAGAGGAAGAGACTGATGACATAAAGATGGTGATTATTAAAGATGAGACTGAAGACATGAAGATTGAGTTTAATAAAGAGGAGTTTGAAGAAACATTCAGTGTGAAACATGAAGATACTGAGGAACAAACAGGTTGGTTTTATTTTCACAGCTGAATTTGATCATTACTAAAATGTCCAGCTCTACAGAAATAGAGAATATACAGAAGTGTAATTTTACAGAGAGAGTGTCCTAATTCACTCAGTCGGTTCATTCACTTCTTCAAGTGCACTTACTGTAGAGCTAGAGTTAGGGTTTGGTTACTTATAAGTAAGGATTATAACTCATTACGATAGTGACTAAATGTAGTAATGTGTAACTACATCACTTTAAATTCAGTGTATCCATTAAATGTGATCCTGGACCACAAAACCAGTCATAAGTCGCACGGGTATATTTGTATATTTGGGGGGCACCACTACTATTTTATATATGAAAAAATAATATCTAAACTTTTAGCCAAAACGAATTCATTTAACGCTAAACTGAAACAGAAACCGGCGTTATAACCTATAATTTGGCACAAACCCAAATGTTTCCATATTCACGATTTGGAGGCTAAACTATATTATTTAAATACTTTTATTGTACACATACTACTATAACTTTTTATATATTTGGTTGAAAATGCAAAAAAAAAACATCATACACATATCTTTTCCAGATGACAATATTATCTCTAAAAGGGTTATTATTCCAAATCTCTCTCGTACAATAAACAAAGAATTTTCTGCCGTCTCGGTTTCCTTTCTGTGAACTTCTCAGAAATTAACTGAAACTCATATGGCCTAGTCTATTGTCACATTTTTCCCCTTTTTGTTAATATGTTAATTATAAATAAATTTTGCGCCTAGACATAAGCTATTATATTTTTATATAGCCTAATGTTATCTCTTTTTTTTTTTTTTTTTTCACAGAAGCGCTGCAGGAGCGTGATGATAATGAACCCTCATGTTCTGTTGTTTATTTTGCTATTTGTTCTTGTAGGCTAAAACTAAACCCCTGGGATTTTTTAATGATTCACAGACACTTATCAGTTCTAGTTTTCTTTAATTCTAATTTAATATAATCTTGTCAATTAATGAAAAGATGATCGCAACTCTTACAACGTGATTAATATTCATGAACCAAGCAGCTCATCAATCTTTAGTGTGTTGTCATTAGTGGTAGAATTAGTAGTATTATCTTCTTTTAATAATAATTACCATTATCTATTTTTTTACAGAAACACTGAATGACAAACAATTTCTTAAGCACCACCACCAGTTCTGCTTAGTTAAAATGACAAATATGCGTTCATGGTTACCAAGTTTTAGTTCTCGTTAGTTAAGTTCTATTATTAAATAATGCTTGATTATCATGATATTATAGAATGCTTGATTGACTGATGTTAAGAGCTTTGCCATTTCACAAAGATAAGCTAATTTGGTGGAATCATATATAATTTTTTGTTCCGGCTTTATTCCATGCTGTCGTCTCCACTGGTTTCAAAATATGTCTCCATTTTCTGCTCGTCCAGCGCTTTGCAACAACACAACCTTGTTTCTGCAGTGACTTTAGTGACGTTTGTTTGACGTGGCGTGAGAAAGTCAAAAACCACGCAAAATCTGATCAGAGCAATCAGAAATAATTTTTTTGAATAGGATTTCAAACCACATATGAATGTAGCTGGAAAGGGATTTGTATACATCACATTTCATGTTGAGGTTGTATGTTTGGTCATGGGAGCTGATCAATTGTTGTTCATGGTTATCGCGCCACCAGCTGGCAGCAGTAAGTGTGGCACATAGTCAAGCCTTTAAAATAATCGTTTTATAGTCACAGTATTTTCTGGAACATAAGTGCATCTATAAATCAGCTCCATAGCAGATTCCAAGCAATCCGAGCAAAGAGCTCAGAGAGGTACATTTAAAGTAGCTAGACAGATTCTGCCAGTGTTGGTTCAGTGTAAACAATGATGTACATCTGAGTCCTTAAGATGGAGGGAAGTTAGCAAGGGAAGGGCATAAAAATCTGAACTTGAGCGCAGCCCTGGAGTACCTCAACAGGACACTTTGTAGATTTATTTGAAATATCCATCAGTCTCCATAGATGCAGAGTTCAGATCCAACCCTGATCGAACACACCTGCCCCTGAAGATCTTAGTTCACTGCTTCAGGTGTGTTTGATCAGGGTTGAACTCTGCAGGAAATGTAGATCCAAAGCCACTGGAAGGCAAGCCTGCAACCTTTAGCCAAAAAATTGTAACCGCTAACGGTACCCCTGGCAGTACACAGGGAATGAGACCAGAGGCTGTTTTTTGAATGGAAGTGAATGGATGAGAGGCTTCATTATGCTGATTAAACAGCTTTTATGGGGAAATAGCTAATCATTTAATTAATCCACAGCCTGTTTGCTAATCTTCAGCATGTTTTACACTAAACAATTCCTTTGTTGGGAATTATATGTAGATTTTAGCTTGATTAAAATGTATTTTTTTTAAGAGAAGGCAGACTAGGGAATGTTGCGACTGACATCACTGCCATTACACGATAGGCTGAGAGGTGCCGCACGTGATTAAGTTAGCTGTTACACTTTTTCCAATGATAAGAGACACAGACCCTCTCATCTCCCCATTATATACAATCTCTGGTAGATCTCCAGAAACAGGTTGTCAAGTGTTTCATTTCTATTCAAATGTGCTCCGTCTGTTTGATGTACGTGTTCATACTGGTATTTGTTCACTGAAGTCTGTGAAGTTTAATGGAGCCTGTTGTCAGAAAATGCACATTTGCATGATTTTATAACATTTACAGGTAAGAGTATAACCATAAAATGTAAGTTTTATGCTGAGGAAAACACATCTCATAAGCATTCATTCTTTCCGTCTAACGTGACTAGTGTGATCTCTCTGTACCGTGCCCTGGCCCGCTTTAAAAGTCACGGTTGGATTAGGCTTGAGCGCGGTACGGTTGTAGTAAGATCACCAACCGTGACGGAGTATAGAATGGCTATTACTATTGTTTGTGCTATGTCTGACATCATTACAACAACAAATATCTTCTATTACTTATTGAATAGTAAAACACTTTTCAATTAATTTAATTAATTCAAGTATATTTAGGTTTATATCGTGTCCGGTTCTCACCTTAGTGATGAACAGAAATTGTAGTTTGCAAATTCCTCCATCAATGTCAGCTCTCTTCTAACAGGTTGGTGATCTTAACCAGATGTGAAAAATAAAGCATACATACAAAATGTGCAGTGGTGGGTCCCTTTGGACCAGGTTTGAAAACCACTGGTGTATTGAGTATAAGGTCTATAACTCTGGTCCTGGAGGGACACTATTCTGCAGAGTTTAGCTCCATCCCTGATCAAACACACCTGCAAAATTTAACCCAACCCCATTATTTAAATGCAAAGGCTGATTCATACTTCTGTGTCAGACCTACGCCGGAGCCTCTACACCGTAGTCTATGCGTCTGTTTTCATTTATACTTCTGCGTCGTGATGAAATGCATGCAGACCACTAGTAGGCAGTGTCCACGGTCATGTTGAGTATCAAAGCCAAAGAAGAAGCAGATTGTCATGTACATTGTCAGAGAAGCTTACAAATAGAGGCGGCAGAGAAGCAGCCTAGGTAACCGCAAACCAGCAAACCAATCATAGCGCTTGCGGTCCGCATAGAATAGATGCATAACATTTTCGAAGAGGTGCACGTCAGGCTACATTGTAAGCTACGTGTGGCACTCATGGCCTACGGCATACACATGATGCAGAAGTATAAATCAGCCTTAAGTCTTCAGGAATGCTTGAAAATTACAGGCAGGTGTATTTGATTAGGGATGAAACTTAACTCTGCAAAACAGTGGTCCTCCAGTACCAAAGCTGCCCATCCCTGATCCATAAGATTGGATAGGGTATTGATCATACATGTTGTTGATTTTGATGTATTAAATGTCTGAATTGTTTTATGTCTATTTTTGCTCTAGACCTAATGGCACTGAAAGAGGTGAGTTTTGAACTTAATGAAAAAGAAGAAGAGAAAAAACATTATAATTTCATGACTGGAGAAAAATCAACACAGGCTAAAATGTCTTCCTCACAAAAAGGAGCTCAAAAGACTGGAACTAAAAGTCATTTCACCTGCCAACAGTGTGGAAAGAGTTTTGATCAACATAGCAAACTTCAAGTCCACATGAGAATTCACACTGGAGAAAAGCCTCATACCTGTCAAGAGTGTGGAAAGAGTTTCAGTCGAAAAGGAAACCTTAAAGACCACATGAGAATTCACACTGGAGAAAAGCCTTACACCTGCACTCTGTGTGGGAATGGCTTCACACGGGAACAAAGCCTCAGGGAACACATGAGAATTCATACTGGAGAAAAGCCTCACACCTGCAAAAAATGTGGACAGAGTTTCAGTCAAAAGGGAAGCCTTATAGTCCACATGAGAGTTCACACTGGAGAGAGTCCCTTCACCTGCCAACAGTGTGGAAAGTATTTCAAACGTAAATACAAGCTTAAAGCCCACATGAGAATTCACACTGGAGAAAAGCCTTTAACCTGCCAACAGTGTGGAAAGGGATTCAGTGACAAAAAAAACCTTACAGCCCACATGACAATTCACACTGGAGAAAAGCCTTACACCTGTCAAGAGTGTGGACAGAGTTTCAGTCGAAAAGAAGGCCTTACAGTCCACATGAGTAATCACACTGGAGAAAAGCCTTACATCTGTCAACAGTGTGGAAAAAGTTTCAGTAGAAAAGGAAACTTGAAATCCACATTAGAATTCACACTGGAGAAACCTTTCACCTGTCAAGAGTGTGGAAAGAGTTTCATTCAAAAAGGACATCTTACAGCCCACATGAGAATTCATACTGGAGAAAAGCCTCATACCTGCCAACAGTGTAGAAAGAGTTTCATTCGAAGAAGGCCTTTATAGCTCACATAAGCACTCACATGGGAGAAAGCCTCACACCTGCAGTCTGTGCGGGAATGGTTTCACACGGGAACAACGCCTTAGGGAACACATGAGAGTTCACACTGGAGAGAAGCCTTTTAAATGTGATCAGTGTGGAAAGAGTTTCACACATAAAGTGAGCCTTTATTACCACATAAATATTCACGCTGAGAGAAAGCCATTCACATGTGATCAGTCTGGAAATAGTTTCAGATTTAAAGGTAACCTTAAGGGCCACATAAGCACTCACACTGGAGAAAAGCCTTACACCTGCACTCTGTGTGGAATGGCTTCACACGCAAACAACGCCTTAGGGAACACATGAGAGTTCACACTGGAGAGAGCCTATTCACCTGCCAACAGTGTGGAAAGAGTTTCAGTCAAAAACGACACCTTATAGTCCACATGAGAATTCACACTGGAGAAAAGCCTCATACCTGCCAACAGTGTGGAAAGAGTTTCACATTTAAAGGAAACCTTAAAGTCCACATGAGAATTCACACTGGAGAAAAGCCTCATACATGCCAACAGTGTGGAAAGAGTTTCAGTAAGAAAGGAAACCTTATAGACCACATGAGAATTCACACTGGAGAAAAGCCTTATACCTGCCAACACTGTGGAAAGAGTTTCAGTCATAAAGGAAACCTTATAGTACACATGAGTGTTCACACTGGAGAAAAGCCTTAAGCCTCGTTTACACTGCACGCGGCTACTAAAGCCGATACGGCTTTACTCTAGTCAATGCTCGTGTTTAAACCAGCCGTGCCGTGGTGCATTTCAGAAGCATCCCAGCCTATTTTTGATGGATGCCGCGTCCAAGACGCACAGATAAAATACAAAATAAAGTCAAAATAATCACCCTGCGTTAACTCCTGCTCTTATTTCACATCACTAGGAGGCCAGAAACTGAAGACTAGAGATTCAAAGTTGAAATACTTGACATGTGTTTGTTCCTGTCATCCATAACTGGACTTTTTTTAGTGTATTAACTTTGTCTGTAGGCTACAGCAAAATAAAGTATGGCATATCAATAAACACAATCAAATATACAAATATAACCATTTAGCCATTAAATAAATGAAAAAGCCTTAGGGGACACATGAATATTCACACTGGAGAGAGGCCTTTTACATGTGTGGAAAGAGTTTCAGATTTAAAGATAACCTTAAGGTCCACATGAAAATTCACTCAAAAGAAAAACTCTTTTAGAAGTCACTGTGGAAAGAGCAGAGGTGTAAAGAGTACCTGAAAACCATACTTGAGTACAGATACCTTACAGCAAAAATTATTCCATTACAAGCTTCAAGTCACCTTGTCATCTTGAGTAAAAGTCTTGAAGTATCCGAGACTTTAACAGTGCTTTAACAGTTCTTGTGACGAGCAGGAAGGGCAAAAGCTGTGAGGGAACGGAGCGAGGCCGGTGAGGCGAGTGTTAACGATCTTCACCTGCGAGTCGCACCGGTCTTGAGTCTGTCACGGAGGAGCTCCGGAAGCATAAAAGGAGGAGCGATGACAGTGAAGGACGAGAGATGACCAGGCCTGGACTTTATTTTATGTTTGGTTATGTTTGTGTGGCCGGCAGACGTCCGTGAAGGTCTGTCGGCATTACTTTCGTTTTGTTCTTTGTTTATTTTTGAATAAAGTTTTGTTTAAACATTTGCAGGTTCCCACCTCCTCCTTCCCGTACATACAAACTGTGTTACAGTACTTAATTAACAAATGCAATCCAGCTTACTCTTCAGTTTTTCACCCTCAGTGTCAAGATTTGTATGAAGCCAGACCCAAGTATATTAGTCCTTTTGGTATTCATATAAAATCCCACGTGGAGAACATAGGCATTAATTTAAATAGACTTGCACAAACAGACTTGCCCTATTCCTCTTTGGAACATCAAAAAATTCAACATCATTTGGAATTTGGCCCATCAAAAGAAGAACTTGACTCATCCAAATGAATATAAACAAGAATTTGGAGGAATAAAATGTAGTCTTCCTCTCCATAGACCAGTGTATACAGATGGAAGACGTATTCCAAGTGTATGTTTTACTGCTGAAGCTTGTGCATTGCTTCTGGCTTTAGAACCAATAGAGAGAACACAACAACATTTTTTTTTTTTTGTACGGATTCTAAATCTTGCCTCCAAACTCTTGAATCTTTTAAAACTGACCATCCTATAATAGTGAAGATAATAGCAAAACTCTTATTTTAAAGGAAAAATATTTTGATATTTTCTGCTGGATTCCGGCTCATATGGGACTATTTGGGAATGAACAGGCAGATGCTGCAGCAAGAAAGCTCTCTCTTTGAGAATTACAGGCTGTCAATTCCTCCATCAGATCTCAAACCTGTGCTAAACTTGTGTATATATTTCAAAATGGCAAATGGAATGGAACAGTTGCATTAATAATTATAAGTTATATGAAGTTAAGTCAAGCATAAATGAAAGTTGTTTTGTAAATTTTATTTAAAAGTAGACATGATCAGACTGTTTACACAAGATGCCGAATAGGTCATTCCAGATTGATTTGTTTTTATTGAAAGGTAAAGTACCACCAGTATGTAATTTTTGTCGAACTACTCTGTCTATAAACGCCCCTCCTAACTTTACTTTTATGAGTGTCTGCAGAGCTGTTAGGAGAGGTGGAGGTGTAACTGCTCTATTTAAAGAAGTCTATCAATGCAAGCAAGTGTCATTTGGTGATTACTTGTCTTTCGAATACTTGGGTATTGTGTTAAAAGGTGTTCCTCGCATTCTACTTATAGTTATTTACAGGCCTCCAAAATAGTCTCCAGCCTTTGTTGAGTGTCATGAATCACTCTAGACTTGCATGTGTCTTTTAGTGTTTTACTGAACACTTCCTTATACGTACATATGCATACATGATAATCAACGAGAAAGCTTGTTATTAACCCAAATACTATACATCACATCTCCCCCTTTTGGGTAAAGTATATCAACGTTTTTACAAACAAAATTATAACACAAGTTCAGTTATAAACTTAAAACCTGGAAACAAATCTTTCCACATATAAAATCTCTGTGATGCACTTGTCAAACAACAAGAGAACATTCTGGGTATTTCTGTTCTTTGGATCTGTATTATGACTGGTAGCGCAAAGGCTTTCTTATCACACGCCCACAGCGTGTCCTTTTAGGCGACACTATAGCTGTCTCTCATTTCGAAGGTTGCATCCTCTGGAGGTCGCATTCGAAGGTTGTATACGTCATTGAGGCTGTATCGTTTCAGAAAAGTAAGTAGGACTCTCCGAACGCGACCTTTGAATGCGTCCTTCTTTCACAGGAATTCGGAGGATGCTTGAGGTGTATCCTTCACTGCTGCAGATTGCCCACAATTCTTTGCGTTGCTGTTAACAACCATCATTTATTTGGAAAAAATAAAAGATAAATGGTGGCGTCGGCAAATGTACACACAAGCGAACATGTGTTTAGATGTAAGTAGTTTCAAGCTTGTTTTTGTTTTAAACTTTGTTCTTCCTAATATCCTCTTCTTTTGTCTCTGTAACAGATATGTTGTACATAAAGCCAGCTCCTCAAGCATTATCCAAAGTAAAACAAGTAAATACATTTTCTTTTCAAATTACATACAAATTTGTTAATCATTTTCATTCATTGGCTGAGAGCACAATGAGGCTGCAGTGAACATGTTGGCATAGCAACGATATACTTCCTGTTTCCTTTACTGCTTGTTTGTCCTACAAAGAACATCTCATTTAATTCTGGCTAAGGACACTCCATGTACCGCATCCTTCACAGGATTTGTCCTCTTGAGGATGCAGCCTTTGAAATTAAATGAAATGAGACACAGCTTATGTGTTGTGGAGTAGCAGCAGCAGGTTCTAAAGCCCCGGGTATACTTCACTTTCCGCGCCCGGACGTGTCATGCGCGCAGTCGTGTCCACGCATCTTTCAAAGTATACTAAACCAAGGATGCACACGGATGACAGAGTTCAACACATACGCAGTGCAAATTTTTCTATACTATTACCAGACAACTGGACATTCGCTGGGCTGGATCGGAGAACAAAAATAGTGCAGCCACCATTGCAACATAGTTCAGAAAATACACCAAGAGAACAGGAATCAAAAACGATGGAGAAGGCATGCCTCTGAGTTTAATCGTCTTGTTTTTGAATCGTCCTATACGCATTCTTCTTCGACAAATGCACATTGTGCTCAGTACTGTGCGTATTGCCACCTAGTGGACTCTTCTTTCCTGCTGGTGCATGCGCTGTTGCACGCGCACCGTCCGCACGGTCTCGAAATTTGGGCTGCGCACGAACAGGGTGTGCGACCGGCCACGAGGCCTCCACATGACAAAAATTACGTCATGCGGACGGTGCACGAACGCAGATGGCTGAAGTATACCCGGGGCTTAAGAAAGGAACAGATGTTCCCTGATTCGCCTCAGGTAATTGACCCTTCGCTAAGCCACGCCCGAAAACTGCCACAGGCCAATCGTGGTTTAGCAACCGTAACTAGGCACGGGAGGTCTGTCAAGCGAGGGAAATATGCCGAAGCGTTGTGCATAGGGATTGTGTTAATTTGATACCCGGTATCCTAAAAGTTTGGATGGAGTGGTGGAATTTTTTTTCACTTCCCGAAACCTAAAACCGGGAGAAAAAACGGGAGAAATGCCAGTATTCTGACAATTTGTGTTACCCTGTCAGATTTTGCTATCTCCCAATGAAATAGTAGGTAACTTTAGCAAAATCTGTTAAAATCCAAAAAATGCTAACGTTACCTATCAGATTGTGCTTCCAGCATGATATTAACATGGTTTATGGCTTTATTAACATCTACACCTACCCCAATCCTAACTTACCTTATAATAATACAGTACAGTAATTTGTATTATTTATCTGGACAACAATGATGTAAGATGGTGTATGGCATGCGTAAGCCGAGTGAGACAATCTGATGGTAGGTTAGTCGGAACTCACACGTCAGTGCTGGGAATAATGACGGTTCTTTGTTCATAATGCAATATATTTGAACGTGAAATAAGTTAAAGGAAAGACGGAGTAACGTTAGCCTGGCGCGCTAAAAATATAAGCGAGAGAAGTTATTTGCAAAGGGGTAAGACTAAACGTCTGTGTTTATTTCAAAAGAATTATGGATAAGCTGTTGATTAAATTATTAGGCTTATTTCACAAAGTCACTTAACCTGCTCGTGGTGAACAAAGCTGTCTATCAATAAATTGTGGGTTTCCATTTGAATGTTCAGCGATGAAGTGGCGCTCGCTGGCGCTGAGCTTTAGCTGCAATTTTGATCCAATTATTTCTAATCGGTTGCAGAGTATGTCGTGGATATATCCCTCGACATGCATACTACAGTCCTTTGTATTGAGTAGGGATATCAATTCACATGTCAGTAAAATGTGATTTATGGGCCATAATTTAAGGCTTAAATTTCTGACCCGAAATTTTCTGTGTGTGGTTCACTAAAGAGACTGGTCGTGGTTATCAAATATGTTTATGAGGCTGTGAGCTGATGGCAGGCAGTGGTTGACAATGCAGTTGTTTATGGCCCTGAAATTTTATGG
>JAOTNS010000843.1:0-19696 GCA_028476615.1 Culter alburnus
CCAATTTTCAACTACTTTCTGCTATGTTCACTATTGGTGATGTTACTAATCTTATCAACAGTATTTTCTATTACATTGTAAATATTTTTTTTTAACCAAAATTTATTTCTATTGAGTTCCCCATATGAGGAATCACTATTTATAAGCCAATATTTTCCAAAGAAAGGCCTTTTTTTCTGTCTGCTGTGAGATTATGTGCCTCAGCTACCCAACACCAACTGATTCAAACTCATTGTGAGTTTAAGATTAAGAATTGAAGGTAATTCATTTAGCTTCCTTGGCCACAGTGCTGCAAAACCATTTTACTGCAGTCTTAGTAATCAGATTTTCAGTTAAATTGGCAGATCATACATTTCCAGATGTGATTGAATTCGACACTTCTATGGGGTGAATTGCCTGTGAAAGGGAAGGTTTAAGTTTTATTGGCACTATATCAGGGTTATAAAACTGTAGTGCACATGATGAAGATGATATATGAAACATCCACATCTTTATTACATGAATGTATGCCAAAAGTACAAACCTCTGTTCTTGATTACCATACTCGTTTCTGGATGTTGTCTCAAATGGTGAACATTTTTAAATATATTTTAAAGGAATTTTTTATCATGATTAATTCATAAATAGCATTCATTTTTTTCATGAGTTACACCACATGACATCTTACAATCTGAACTAACCTTGCTTTGTAATAAAAAGGTAAAATTTTCTGATATTTTAATATTTTAAGGCCCCGTTTACACTTGTGCATTTTCGTTTTAAAACACATTACTTTTGCTAATTTTTGAGAGCCCGTTTTAGTTTGAAAATGCCGGGGTTTCGTTTTAGTATAAACGGACCAAAATTGAGACTTTGAAAACAATGGCATGACTGCCCACGTTTGCTCTGCGTATCTTTGATGACCGTGTAAACAATAACATGGAGACTGAACTGCAATCTTTGCTGGCTTTGTTGTAATTTTAGCAGCCATTGTACAGTTAAACTCTGCATTTTTTAATACGGCAGCTGCCTACATCCGCAAGAGGCAACTGTTTACACTTGTATGCGCATGGCCAGTGTGCATGAACGGTCATGTGTCTTGCGTTTTCGGCCTTGTAGTGTAGACGGAGATCGTTTCTGGAACACTGTGGAAATGCCAGTGTAGATGAGGATAGTATTCATTTTAAAACGCCGTTTTAAAACAAAAACGCACTAGTGTAAACGGGGCCTATGACTTTCACATGACATTGATCTAGCTGGTTTTCAAATATTACTAATTAGTTTAAATGTATGTATACTATATGACCCGTACTGGCAAAATGAGCAAATTTTCAAAAACGGGTTGTTGTTCCCTTTCGATACTTCACTCGTACTGCGTATGGGGAAAGGTCTCCCTTTTTCCCCGCTGCTGAAGCCTTTTTCAATAACGCAGTGTAACTGCACCGTCATTGGTTCACTCATAGACAAGTTGTTGAACCAATGGCGGCGCGGCATAGCTGCGCGGCCTATGGCGACAAAGCGCGCGAATATTCCCGCCGAAATGGGCGGGGTATAGGGCTATATAAGCAGGCGTTTCGCCATAGGATTTCAGTGTTTTCTCCTTCAGCGACGACATCTCTTCTCTTCGCTGATCTCCGCCTGAAGCCGAAGAAGCTCGCCGCCTTCTGCTCTCGCCGCCGTCTGAAGAGGCTCCCGCAGCGGACTCGCCTGGACTCGCCGGTGGAAGAAAGCGCCGGCGCCCTCGCGGACTGCAGCTTCTAGCGCCGTCGCCGAGCCGCCGCCTCCCGCTTCCCGCTTCCGGCCGCTTCCTGTGCGTCCCCTGCCGCCATCCGGCGCGCCGCCTGAGAGCTTCATCCGCGGCTTAAACGCCGCTCTAAAAGAGCGATTTTCAGCGGTTTTCACCGCTCTAAGAGCTTCCGCGGCCCTCGCCGCTCTAAAAGAGCCACCCAATTGCCGTTTTCACGGCAGCGGCGTCTCACGATGCCCCGCCACTCATGTGGTACTTGCAGGGCCCCCCTGCACGACGACGATGGACACAGCGAGTGTGTCGCTTGCCTGGGCAAGCCCCACGCAGACGGCGCGCTCGCTGGAGACTCATGCCCACTGCGAGTGTATGAGTCTCGCTTCCCTGCGCTCGCGGGTCGCCTTCTTCACTGAGGGCGATCTCGCCGCTCGCGCCCTCCCGTCTCCTTCCTCCCGCGAGCCGGCGAGGAAAAGACAGCGGGGTAGAGCGACTCAGCGCCAGGAGTTGAGCGAGCTCACGCCGGCCCAGCCCCCGCGTGCCTCGCCTCTCCTCCCAGGGAACTCTCTCCCGTTCTGTTCTCTCGCCCTGAGCAGCGTCCCTCCGCAGAAGCGAGTGACCTCGTCTCATTTGGGGGAACAGACGACGAACATGACGACTCATGTCTCTTGCGGCTTCCGAAGCGGAAGGATGGGCTGGCGAGCCGGAAGACCCCGCTCCACCGCCTCCCTTGGAACCCATCGAGCATGGCCAGGGCATGGATGCCGAGCTCTTCCGCATCCTGTCTAGGGCCGTTGAAGAGCTGGACCTCGAGTGGGCCCCTCCAGAGGAGCCGTCTCGCAGCCGCCTGGACGAATGGTTTCTGCCAGGCCGCCGCCAAGCACCTCGCCAGCGTTCAGCGCCCTTCTTTCCTGAGGTCCACGAAGAGCTGACGAAGTCGTGGCGCGCTCCTTACTCTGCCCGCCTCCACACTACGCACCGCTCCGCCCTCACCGCCGTCGACGGCGCCGAGGAGAAGGGATACGAGCACTTGCCACCCCTAGATGAAGCGGTGGCCGCTCACCTCTGTCCTCCCGCGGCTGTGGGTTGGAAGACGAAGAGGGCCCTTCCTTCCAAGCCCTGTCGACCACCTCTACTCTGGCTGGACGGGCTTACACCTCGGCGGGCCAAGCTGCCTCTGCGCTCCACACCATGGCCATATTTCAAGTATTCCAGGCCAAACTCCTCCGCTCTCTGGATGAGTCTGGAATCGACGCGCCAGCCTTCAAAGATCTCCGCAGCGCCACGGATCTTGCCCTGCGAGCTACGAAGGCTACGGCCCAGGCCATCGGTCGTTCCATGGCCAGCCTGGTCGTGTTGGAGCGCCACCTGTGGCTCAACCTAACGGAGATCAAAGACCTAGACAAGACGGCCTTCTTAGACGCCCCGGTCTCGCCTTCTGGTCTCTTCGGGCCTGCAGTGGATGGCTTCACTGAGCGCTTTACTGCCGCGCAGAAATCGTCTCAGGCTATGAGGCATTTCTTGCCTAAGCGCTCCAGCTCCGCTTCTGCGTCTAGCCGCCCCAGGACTGCGCCGGCTCAGCAGAACAAACCAGCCCCACCTGCAAAACAGGCAGCGCCGCCCCAGGAGCATCGCCAGCGCTCGCGCCCTGCGAAGCGCCCTCCCTTCCCGAGGCGCCAGGGACCCCGGCCCAGGATTGTGCTGGACCCGGTGCCTCCGAAGTCGTCCTGATTCGTCGGACAGGAAGAGGATGGGGGACCGTCCCGTTATGACCGGACCACCCCAAAGCTCCCACGAGTAATTTCCCCTCCGCCTCGTTTATTTCCGGGCGTGGGAAACATACTCCAAGTGACAGCTGGGCCCACACCTGTTGCGCCCACTCCAAACGCCGTTTTCACGGCGAACAAATTTTTACCTCATCACAAAAAGAGCAAATTTCCTCTTCCACCCCTCGCGGTGTACGACCCTCTCAACGACGGTCTGTCACCCAACATTATTCAACCCCTAGCCACTCGGGCCGAGGCCTGGCAGGCCATCCCCGGTGTGTCAGAATGGGTCATGGGGATCGTAAACCAGGGCTACTCGCTCCAGTTTGCACGACGGCCCCCCCGCTTCGCCGGGGTGCTTCAAACATCGGTCAATCCGGACGACGCTCATGTCCTCCGGGCCGAAGTCATGTCGTTGCTGGAAAAAGCTGTGGAAATGGTTCCTCCGTCAGAGAGCGAGACAGGCTTTTACAGCCGCTACTTTCTGGTCCCCAAAAAGGATGGCGGTCTCAGACCCATCCTAGACCTCAGGCTTTTGAATCACTCCCTCATGAGACGGAAGTTCAAAATGCTGACGCTGAAGCAGATCCTCGCGCACATTTGCCCCGAGGACTGGTTCTGCTCGCTGGACCTGAAGGATGCGTATTTTCACATCCAGATAGCCCCCCGTCACAGACGATTCTTGAGATTCGCATACGAAGGGGTGGCATACCAATATACGGTCCTGCCCTTCGGGCTGTCTCTGGCTCCCCGCACTTTCACCAAGTGCATGGACGCGGCGCTTTCCCCTCTGAGACAGATGGGAATCCGGGTTCTGAATTATCTCGACGACTGGCTCATCTTAGCCCGTTCGCGAGACGAGCTGGAACGCCACAGATCCGTGCTCCTCAGCCATCTACAATGCCTGGGTCTCAGGGTCAACTTAGCCAAGAGCTCGCTATGCCCCACTCAACGAATCTCGTTTCTGGGAGCAGTTTTCGACTCGGTCCGTATGACGGCAGTAGTCTCGCCAGAGCGCGCCCTGGCAATTCAGCAGCTCACGGCATCTGTCACGAACAAAGCCTATCTCCCTCTGAAGTTTTTCCAGAGGCTGCTAGGGCTGATGGCTTCCGCCTCCCCGGTGCTGCAGCTAGGCCTTCTTCGGATGCGGCCTCTTCAGTACTGGTTGAAGTTCCGGGTTCCTCCCAGCGCATGGCGGCACACGGCCGCCTATGTCTCAAGGTCAATCGGGCCTGTCTTCTAGCCCTGAAACCTTGGATGGATCCAGTATGGTTCCAGCGCGGAGTCCCTTTACAGGCGGTCTCACGGAGGACGGTGCTCTCAACAGACGCCTCCAACTTGGGCTGGGGCGCTGTGTGCGAGGGCAGACCGGCCTTCGGCTCGTGCCACGAGGAAAGCCATCTACACATCAACTGTCTAGAGATGCTAGCAGTGATGAAAGCCCTTCAGTTCTTTCAGGCTTACTTGACGGGACGTCATGTTCTAGTTCGGTCAGACAGTATGACGGTGGTGTCATACCTGAACCACCAAGGCGGTCTTTCGTCCAGCCGCTTATGCGCTCTGGCGAAACGTCTGCTGGAATGGGCTCTTCCGAGGCTTCAGTCGCTCAGAGCGACTCATGTTCCTGGCAGGAACAATCTGGGTGCGGACATGTTGTCACGGAGCAACATCCCCTCCGACGAGTGGATGCTCCACCCCCAAGTGGTCCTCACGATCTGGGAGTTCTTCGGGAAGGCAGAGGTAGACCTCTTCGCCTCAGAGACAACTCTCATTGCCCAACATTTTTCTCGAAGGAAGTAGATGCTCTGGCCCACACATGGCCCAGCACGCTTCTTTATGCTTTCCCTCCGATCGCACTGATCCCCCAGGTCATCAGGCGTATCAGAGAAGACCAGCACAGAGTCCTTCTGGTGGCCCCGCTCTGGAGGAACCAGGTTTGGTCCTCAGAGCTATTCAGGCTCTCTCTAAGAGCCCCGTGGCCGATTCCCCTGAGACGGGACCTCCTCTCTCAGGCAAACAGAACAATCTGGCACCCACAGCCGCAGCTCTGGGCTCTGCACCTCTGGTCCCTCGATGGGAGCCGACTAGCCTCCCCGAGGACGTCCTAAATACCATTTCTCAGGCTAGAGCCCCGTCTACGAGGCGCCTCTACGACCAGAAGTGGTCAGTCTTTGTTGATTGGTTTCAACACGCAACATAGACCCTGTGGAGAGTGACGTATCTTCCATACTGTCTTTCCTCCAAGAACGCTTGGAAATGGGGCGCTCCCCTTCCACGCTTAAGGTTTACGTAGCAGCCATTGCAGCGTTCCACGCTCCTATTGCTGGCCAATCGGTGGGACGAAACGGGCTTGATCCGTTTTTTGAGAGGTGCTAGGCGTTTGAATCCTCCTCGCCCTCTCACTATTCCCTCCTGGGACCTCTCCCTCAGGGCCTTGAAAGCCCCATTTGAACCAATGGGTTCAGCCGACCTCAGGCCCCTAACGCTAAAAACCGCTCTGCTACTAGCACTAGCATCGGTAAAGCGTGTTGGCGATTTGCAGGCCCTCTCCGTGAACCCTGCATGCCTCGAATTCGGGCCTGGTGACTCTAAGGTCGTTCTGAAACCTAGGCATGGCTACGTCCCTAAAGTGCTCTCAACTCCGTTTAGAGCTCAGGTCATCTCGCTCTCTGCTCTTCCTCCCTCGGCGGACGAACCAGAGCTGCAGCTACTCTGCCCAGTCAGGGCATTGAGGACCTACATAGACCGATCACAGTCTTTCAGACAGTCGGATCAGCTCTTTGTTTGTTTTGGCGGCCGCACCAAAGGGTCTCCGGTCTCGAAACAACGCATTTCCCGTTGGATAGTGGATGCTATTAACCTGTGCTACTCCTCACTGGGCACTAATTGCCCCATAGGAGTCAGGGCCCACTCCACTAGAGGAATGGCTTCCTCGTGGGCTTGGTCCAACGGAGTTTCCATCCAAGACATCTGTGAGGCGGCCGGCTGGTCTTCGCCGTCCACCTTTGTCAGGTTCTATCACCTCGATGTCCCGACCTTACAAGCTCGGGTCCTGTCGGTGTGATTAGCGGCCCTCCAACAAGTCCCGCTTCACGCCACCATAGGAAGTATCTTCCTTCAGTGTAACCATGGGTTCGGTTAGGCTTTGCCTCCGCTTGTCCTTTTGGCCCCCCTCTGGGTTGGCCAAATGCAAGCTATATCGTTCCCAGCCGTGGCACGGCGTGGTTGAATTCGTTCCCCATACGCAGTACGAGTGAAGTATCGAAAGGGAACGTACTCGGTTACTAACGTAACCTCGGTTCCCTGATACGGAACGAGTACTGCGTCACTTGCCGTGCCACGAGGCTGCGGCTCAGGGTCGTCGCTTCAGTCGATTGACACTGAAATCCTATGGCGAAACGCCTGCTTATATAGCCCTATACCCCGCCCATTTCGGCGGGAATATTCGCGCGCTTTGTCGCCATAGGCCGCGCAGCTATGCCGCGCCGCCATTGGTTCAACAACTTGTCTATGAGTGAACCAATGACGGTGCAGTTACACTGCGTTATTGAAAAAGGCTTCAGCAGCGGGGAAAAAGGGAGACCTTTCCCCATACGCAGTACTCGTTCCGTATCTCAGGGAACCGAGGTTACGTTAGTAACCGAGTACGTTATCATCACATTCTCTATTAAAAACCTTCAAAATAGTGATGATTTGTTGGAATCAAAAAAAAAAAAAAAAAAAAAAAAAATGATGAATACACCTGTTTGAAGTCAATAGAGTCTGCAAAGTTTTTCCCCAACAGTTAACCAAAAGTTCACTTAAGACATAACAGATAATGTTTGCGTGAATACTCGCCAAAACAGATATTTTGAAATACTGTAATTCTGTGCATATTTGTATGTTGGGATAGCGTGCTGTCTGAGGCGTCTTTGTGCGCACGTTTCTTAAGTGTCAGTCAGTGCGAGTAAGATCCTTTGTTTACATCAGCATGAGTTTGAAAATCACATTTCATTGGTTCAGACTCACGCCATCGAGAATACACTATGAATATTCACAAAGTTGGAATGCTGCACTTTAAAGCAATACCAAACTTGTGCTGAGGGGAAGTGCCAGTTGTCCAGAAGCGAGCAGAGAAAAAAGGCATTTTTCATGGACAAAGGAAAGGTACTCTCAGAAAACATACAAATAAAGATACTTTTAGATGTTTAATTGCTATTTGGAGCATTGGGATCACTAGATGAGGGCTTAATGAACACATTTTTGTGGAAACCTCAAATTCGACCAAAATTGACCTTTTTCACTTGTTTTGATTGTGTATACTGTATATGCCACCAAAACACAATATATCAAAATTAATTATTACAATGTTCACCACAGAAGAGGTGTATTCAAGTAACTGTATGTATTAATAACATTTTAATGTATTTTTTTAATAAATAAACAGATGTGCGCAAAAAACAAAAAACAAAAAAACATACAAACTTTTCCCATCCGTAGCCATGAAGTGGTTGCTTTCCACGTAAGAGCATATTGCAAGTGGCACTTTTGTGGTCTGTTGAGGGAATTGGGGGCTCAAAACACATACACTTGAGACATGAGGTTGCTTAATGATGACACCCACACCCAGGTTGCACACCTGATGCCTTGCCACCAAGCCCTTTCTGAGCTTCCCATCTCATGACTAATACATACCTTCCTGTGTAGAACATGGCAGTTCAGAGTTTTTGAGAAGTCAGCAACCTGCTTAGGGCAATTAAACGGAAAGGGAATAAAGCTACCCTGTGCTTGAGAGAGGTTACTGGTTCCCCTAAAAAAAAAAAAAAAAAACACTTACGCAGGACAATATCTGTACAAATGCACCACCCAAATAAGCAACAGAGGAGCTGAGGCCACGGATTGAATTAATTCAAGGCCGCGCAAGTGTGTGCTGTTTCCAAGAAGGTCAGCACCGCTGCGGTGCACGTGATGAAAGCGGACTGCTACGAAAGCATGCCGACTTTTTGAGTCATGACTCTCATTTTCACCTGGACTTGGAGCCAATTTGGAAGAATTTCCTGAAATGACCCCAACGAATCTCTGCCCTCCTTCACTCTGATCATTTTCTTACTGGATTTCTCTGTTTTATAGCCTATAAACCTCAACCTTTCGTTACGCATTCGGTGCACAATGGACTGTATGACATAAATTATTCAGAATGGCCTGCTGTATGCTGTCAGCAAATCCCAAACTGAGGTGCTGTTAAGCGATTTCAGGCTGAGCTGGGTCTATTTCAGGGTGTGCAATTCACCACAAAGTGAATAAATATCCCTCGCTCAAGATGGATGCAAACAAACACATAAACGATTTTCAAACGAACACAAACAAAGACGTCAGTATTGAAGGAACAGCCAGCATCTATTCAGTCATTTCATTTCATTCAGAATCTGTGGTTTTCTTATGTAGGGCACAAAAAAAAAAAAAAAAAAAAAAAAATAATATATATTATATATATATATATATATATATATGTATTTCGTTTTGTGTATATGGACCTCTTTCCATGACTGAATTTATGTATTTGAATAAAATCAGCTCATGGCTTAACTTGGAAGTGAATGAAAAAATACATTTTAAAAAGCACAGATTTTTATGTAATTCTCCAGTTACCGTTCAAAAGGTTGGGATCAGTAAGATTTTTTTTTTTTTTTTTTTTTTTGATGCTTTTATTCAGCAAGGGCACATTAAATTGATCCAAAATGACAGTAAAGACATTCATAATGTTGTAAAAGATTTCTATTTCAAATAAACGCTGTTCTTCAATCTTTGTTCATTAAGAAATCAGCCACACATTTCACACTTCAACATTTTTGAACATGGATACTAATTGGAAAATCCGAATTGGCATATTAGAATGATTTCTGAAGGATTATGTGACACTAAAGACTAGAGTAATGATGCTGAAAATTCAGCTTTGCCATCAGAAATAAGTTACATTTTAAAATAGATCAAAATAGAACACATTAAATTGACTTAAATTGTAATAAAATTTCACATACTGTCTTTATTGTTCTTGTTTGTATGTTTTTATGAGATAAAAGCTATTAGAGATATGAGATAAAAGGTGTTGTAGTAAATATGACTTCTATAATTTATAAAAGTATTTGTTCTTTTTTCTTTTTCTTTTCTTTATTTATTATTATTATTAACCTAAAAAACCTACAAAAATAAAATCTAATTTGGACAGTCTGAAAAAGAAGACTAAAATCATTTCAAAACCAATTCTCACTTTTTCTCTGACCAAAACAGTCCACCCTAAAATGTGCTGTTCAAACTGATAAAAGTGAGTCTAAAGTGACCTGGGACCTTATTAAAAACTTCATCCTCTCTATTCCAATGAAATGATGTTTCAGGGCCGCAGGTGCTACCACACAGCAAGGAACGGCACAAAGTTTGGGAACTTTTCTCACATTTTACTCTTATTTCTAGTTATATACTGAATGGAATATTATTATCTTCTATGATGAGTTAAAACCACTTAAAATGAGTTACGAAATAGTTAAAACATTTGTTTGTTTTTGTCCTCTGGGGAAGTGCATCATCTCTCATTTGCCTGCTTTGACATAACTGCATTTTTCATGACTTGTGGAGGTGTAAGTTGGTGCTCTAGTTTTGCATGTAAGATGTCATCCATCACAATGTCCGATAGTTAGAATAGCTGGAGGTTATGTAGTCTATAAAGGGTAAGACTGTAGCAGCTGTTGGTGTGCTGGTTGAAAGAGAGGTCATTGCCAGGGAGAGCAGGTGCTATTGCTGCACTGAGGGGGTTTGTTCTGCCCTTTAGAAGAGCAGCTTCGTATGAGATTGACCTTAGGCTTGATTGTACATAAGTAACTGAGGGTGCTAGAGCTCAGCTTTGTTTTTCAGGGATAATCTGAGATTCTTGTCATATATTCTTGTATGTTTTAATACAAAATTATAAACTTAGATTTTAGTCACACAAAGAGAATGGGGATCAGTGGCAAAGAGTAAAAATTACCATGATAATATAGTGTAAAACATTTGCCAGTTCTTAGAAATATATATATATATATATATATATATAATATTTGTTTGCTTTAATTGGTGCATGATGGTTATACAGGCCTCTCATGTGACTATAAAACTGTCAAGCAAGTGTTTTCAATTTTTTTTTTTTTGTTTCAGACACACTTCAGAGCACAGCCATACACAGCTCTATGAGGCTAGACCAATTATCCCTTTCAAGTTGCTGGATTTTAGCAAGTGCTTGGCATTTTCATGATTCAAAGCAGCTACTGTGACCTTCAGGCTACGTCCTTGTTTTTGAGTTTGGAAGAATTCAGAAGGAGATTTGTCACACTCCCCTTTCTAGTTGTCTTCTCTTCTTTCGTGTCTCACTGTAGTGGCGTTTAAGTGCTGTAAGTTCTGTACTACAAAACTTCAAGCCGTGTAGGGCAGCCGCGGCCGTCGTGTATTCATTAGGCTTTGGACTGCATAGCAGATGACCTCCTACATCAGCAGGAGATTCTGGATCATGAGCCTCTTTTATGCTGTACTGGACCCTTAAAGATAACCCAAGGGCTGCGCACAGCACATTTCAATAGTCTGGAATTGGAAAACACAGTAGGTGATTCACTGAGAAAAACTTTGTGCTGTACAAAAATTGTATAACAATAAGAACATGGGAAGCGCTTTTTCTTTATAAAGAGTGTAAAATTACACAGGCAATTACTGCTCATTTTCAAAAGCTAGACAGCATTCTTGTTGCCTACTTTAAAAACTTCATGAAGCCCACAGCATTCATACTGCCTGACAAAGACTTCCATTTGTACCCACAAATCAGTGGCCATAAATGATTGTCGATTTAGATTGACAGACATAATTTATTCACCCTTGAAGTGAAATTTACCATGTAGAGTGGAATGTTTAGCTTGAGTTTATGCTGAAAATTCACTTAAACCAGCTTGGTTTGCTGGTCTTAAGATGGTCTTTATTACCTCAGAGCTGGTGTTAGCTGTGTTGGTCAATCTTGTGTTGGACAGTGAGTGCTTTATTGTGGCGACTGTTATGCGCAATGTACGGCCCCAGTAATCTACAGATATTTACAATCCCTTCTCTCGAGAACCTGTACCGCTCAGACAGGTGGTTGTCTATGTAGTCTCCTGTTCGAACCGCCCGCGCCAAGCAGGACTCGAACCTGGGTCTGCTGGCATGGGAGTCGGGCTCTCTAACAAGGAGGCTAAAGACTGCACTCTCTAGCATCAGTCGCTAGAGCGTCTCTTGAGATCAGGAGAGTGAGGTTTACACACACAGCTCTTACCAGCCTATGTCCATTAAATGCCAAATGGTCTGACCTGTCCCTGAAAATCCATTCCATACTGAATGCTCTACATGCTATGAGAGGTCCCTCATCCACTAACTCATCGATGAAAGGACACGCCATGATTCATAAAGTACAACACAAACCAGTACATTAACAATGCATTTAAAACATAGTTTCTTAATGGTAATAGTGATTTCTTGTATTCCCAGCTGGTCATTGATAATGGAACTCTGGCTAAGCAACAACTCAGGCTTATGCTGATAGTTAGCCTGCCCCGGACCAGGGGCCGGTTGCATAAACTTAGTCATATATTAAGACTGTCTTAAGAGTTTGACCAACTTGCAGTTAACCAAGGGGTAATCAATGTTATTTTTCCAATTCAAATTACACCAATCTACCTTTTTAATGTAACAGACTTTAAAAAATTAGGACTACTCTTCAAGAAAACATTAGTGTCTTAACTTTTAAGACTAGTCTAAGTGGTTTATGCAACCAGCCCCAGGTTAGTTTCCCAGCATAAGTTGCCTGAGTGACTGAGCTTGAGCAACTGTATAAGCACACCACACAATAATTCTTTGATTGAACATAATTCAGTTGTGGATGGTGTTTTTCTTCAAGGCATTTATTTATACTGTTCATATAACAATATTTAATTTATGATTCATTTGTGACTACAAAAGCTTAACACAGTTTAAGCGGGTTTATTCATCAGGGTGAGCTCTGTTTTATTTTTGTCTATAGAGTGAGTTTTGACCCTAGCATTACCCGCATTGCAGGATGGGGTTGTGATCTTGTAAGGTCTATAGTCAGGTAAAAGACAGGTAGGAATTGAACGGTGAATAATTGAAGTGCAAGGCTAATGCTTCTTGCAACTGCTGGGGAACTTGGAGGCGAGGGCTGCTGAGTAATTCTGGGCCTGAGATGAGATGTCAAGGGTGACATGATATCCATGAAAACAAATCTGTTGAGTCAAAAAAACAGCTCACTCCACAGCCAAAGCATGCTAATGAAAACAGAAAGCGTGACAGCGTGGACTCGCTCTCCTGCAGGCACAACAAATGTAAAGCCACACAACCACAGCTGAATGTATCTGAGGCTTTACCTACAGATCTATAGTATGGTAGGACACCTTTAGCTAAAATTGAGATTTGCTAAAAAGATGAGTTCACTGACAAATATAAATCCTGCCTTTTTATAATTAGACTTTTAAATAAAACATCATAGTTACTGAGATACATCCCCATGTTTATAAGCATTTATAAATATATATCATTGCAAAGGGCACGGAACATTCCCTTATTGTGGTAAATATTACAAGGAAGAACATCTTCAATTGAGTGAAAATCACAATTATATTGTTTCACATCTTCTTTTTAGGTTAGACCTTGGGACATATACTCATAAGCTTCAGAGAGAAACATATGCAGTGTCCAAAGAAATTTGCTATAAAAGGTAGAGTATAATATGTGGCAAATAGAGTTATGTGCTGGAATAAAAATATCATCCTTTTACTGCTAATAAAATGGTGTTATAATTTTTTTCAGTTGTCATACCTCACTTGAAATGATTCTGCTATTAAAATTCCACATTGTTCTATTGTTCAGAGTAGCTTGCGGCAGAGTGAATAGTTTGCATAAAAAAAGAGGGAAAATGATTGTCATAGATACTTAGATACAAGAATAAATGCTAGCATTGCAGTATAACAATACAGTATACAGTTAGTTTTATCAGTGGCTCCATCCCACACAAATGGCTTGTTGTTTTGCTTGCTCATTAGTTTTCATTACAGATGTGCATTTAATTTTCGGCTTCTATTACAAGGGGAGAGATTTCATCATTTACTCATCCTCATGTCATTCCAAACCTTTTTGACTTTTTTTCTTCTTAGAAACACAAAAGTAGAAGTTTTGCAGGATGTTCACGCTGCTCTTCCCAAACAATCTCTAAAACTCCAAATCTCCAAAACTCTTCCCAAAGTGTATAGTGACTATCACTGTAAAAAGACAACTGAAAACGAATGAATGTCTGTGACAGTCCATTTAGTTGTTCCCAAGTGATTTTTAAGTTAAAGGGTTAGTTCACCCAAAAATGAAAATTCTGTCATTTATTACTTACCCTCATGCCGTTCCACACCTGTAAGACCTTCGTTAATCTTCGGAACACAAATAAAGATATTTTTGCTGAAATCCGATGGCTCAGTGAGGCCTCCATAGGGAGCAATGACATTTCCCCTCTCAAGATCCATAAAGGTACTAAAAACATATTTAAATCGGTTCATGTGAGTACAGTGGTTCAATATTAATATTATAAAGTGACGAGAATATTTTTGGTGTGCCAAAAAAACAAAATAACGACTTATTTAGTGATAGCCGATTTCAAAACACTGATTCAGGAAGCTTCGGAGCACAAATGAATCAGTGTATCGAATCATGATTCGTATCATGTGTCAAACTGCCAACGGCTGAAATCATGTGACTTTGGCGCTCCGAACAGCAGATTCAATACACTGATTCATTTGTGCTCTGATGCTTCCTGAAGCAGTGTTTTGAAATCGGCCATCACTATTTAAGTCGTTATTTTGTTTTTTTTGGTGCACCAAAAATATTCTTGTTGCTTTATAATATTACTATTGAACCACTGTTCTCACATGAACTGATTTAGATGTGTTTTTAGTACCTTTATGGATATTGAGAGAGGAAATGTCATTGCTCCTATGAAGGCCTCACGTAGCCATCGGATTTCAACTAAAATATATATTAATTTGTGTTCCGAAGATTAACGAAGGACTTACTGGTGTGGAACGACATGAGGTTGAGTAATAAATGACAGAATTTTCATTTTTGGGTGAACTAACCCTTTAACAAGTTGCAGTTTCTTAATTTTGTTTCATTTTTTAAGTTGATTTAAAGAATATTGGAGTACTGCAACTTAAAAACAGAGAAAAAGATGGGAATTTGTGTCATTCATTGATAATCTTCTCTAATATAATGATCTTTGCATTTATTAAAATGTAGAATATTCAGACTTGTCATGGCAGGTTTGACATCAATGATGCCAAATGACCATAGTAAGACAAATTTTAATAAGCCTACATTCAAACTGCACACAGATTTGAGAGCTACAGCACAGAATAATAATAATAAATAAATAAATAAATAAAAATTAATATGATTTTGGAAGGACATGAGGGTGAGAGTAAATGTGAGCTATTCCTTTAAGAAAATAATAATGGGAGATGTATAATTATTGCTCCTTAAAATGGGAAATAAATCTTGCATAAAAAGCAACCGCAATTCACTTCTGGTTGATATCTCACACACTCCACTCTTATTTATTGTCAACACTCTTCAAGAGCAGTGAGCGTCTGTCACTTTAATTTTATGCCCTTAATAAAAAAGCACATAATCTCAGTGGAGAAACCCCAGCTCTTTTGTAACTCAGTTACTGGAGCAGAAACTAATTAATTGTATCATTAACATCTGCCTTGTAATTAAGAAGTGGTGCTGAATGTCTTGGTTGTTGGGTCTCCGGTGGTGCACAGCACGAGTTGATGAAGCTGCAATACTGAAAGCGGGGGGAGGCTCATAACAGACATCCCATATCCACGAGGGCTGTTCTCTAAGCTCTCTATCCCATCAGCCTGTCATCATGACATGAGGTGTTACATTAAGCTGTATTATTAGTTTCTCAGTTAACAAGTTGGTCCACAAAAACAGATATGTTCCCTTGCGAACTGTCCTTTTTGCACCAAATTATATCAGTGGCTTGCGGTACACCGGTGGGTTGCAAAGCCCAGGCCTTCAATACGTTATTTGTTTGCTTATTCTGTCCTGGTACCTGAGGGATAGAATGAAACAACAACCTGACCCCACGACATCACTGTGCGTTTCCTTGTCCAGGGAGTTAATTAGTTCCCCTATCTGGACCTGCCAGAAAAGTACTAGCAGGGTGTCTAGAGAAAAGCTTGTCTGAAATGGCAGTATTGCATGCAGGGTCATTGATCAAAAAAGTCAGCATGGTAGCATACATAATTCACAGCTTTAGTGTCTGACTTCATTGTTAATATTCATGTCCAGAATAAAAGCAAGAATCAAGCAAGTTTTGGCCAATTTTTTTTTTTTTACAATGGAATAAAGTACTATGAAAAGAGACCAATGAAAAGAGCATTAGTAATCCCAGTGTGATGTTATAAAGGCAAGAACTAATCTAAGTATCTTTTTTATCTAAGAAAAGATCATTTTGCTAAGGAAGGTGCATATAGATTGTGAAGGTCCTAGTACAGAGCCCTGGGGGACACTTTTAAGACCCCGATATACTCATTGCGAAGCACTTTTTCAAAGTACGTAATCGCCATGGACCAATGGTAGTTCAAAGGTGTTTACCAGCCAGAGCAAACTTTTCCCAAACTCTCGAAACGAACACAAAACAAATTTAGTTTTGTCTTGATTTTGTTCGAATGACATCATACCAGTTCACTGAGACTGTCCTCCAAAAAAAAAAAAAACGACTCTATAGGTCGTTTCTCAAGCACCTTATTACGACCTATATTTACATTTTAAAGTCATGCGCCCTAGCTGGTGTAAAAATAATGACAGTGTCGTTACCAAACAAATGCGTGTTCATTTAAATGCAATGTGTGGACTTTTTACACCATTTGTCCTATTTACATTTAGCAAAACTCATTTTTTTATTAACGACCGCACCCACCCCACCCCTAAACCTACCCTTAGTGGTTAATAGTGCATATACACTTTATGGGCACATGTGTTCCCTGGGATCGAACCCATGATCGCATGATCACATGATTGCATATTGTTATATATGCAATGCTACCATTTGATCTACGCAAAACCGAAAAATGACACAGATAAAAGGGAACAATGCATTAAAATGAAAGTGTCCTGTTGTCAATAGGGGCACAACTTTAGTAAACGCTCCTATGGGTCGTATTTCAGGGAAGTGACAAACAATCTATATAGGCGTATTGGTTTGAGTTTTCTGCTTGAAGTATATCAGGTCCTTTAGTGAGGAGAGCTATGGGGGATTAGTAATTTTGAATAGAAATATATTTTGTCAGTCAGTAAGGTAGGAAGAGAGATGCATCAATGGCACCAATATCTGAAAGTCATGAAAGAAGTGTATTGTGACAAACAGTGTCAAAGGCAGAGATGAGAACCAGTAAAATCAGGATATTAGTAGCCCAAGATGGCAGAAAAAAAGGAAGACACTGACAACCCTAGAAAAGAGGACTGAAAATGAACCTATAGACTACTAGAAATCAGATGAGACTGCTGGGAGGTAGCATTTTTTTCCAGAAGCTTTAATACAAATGGAAGGTTGGAAATCATTCTGTAATGAATAGATTATTATTAGCTCTTTCAAGGTCTCAAAAACACAGATTCAAGTCAAAAGCTTGAAAACAACATGTGCACGAACACCTTCATTTTGCTCTTTAAAAGAAAAGCTCATGTCCTAACCTAAAGGAAAGACAAATTGGTTAGAGTGAGGTAAATAAAGAGGGAGTACTACATAGATAAGGCACTAGTTAGCACTTGTTATGCTTTAGGAAAGAACAAGATGCGGTTGAGTGTAAAAGAAATTGCGGGTTTCTAATGTTTCATTCATATCGTATAGAGAATGCACTATTGATGAACACACACCAGGTGGCTCCCATTTGGGAAACGTCCCAGGTGATAAAGTAAAATCTGGCGAGGCTAAAAATTGCATTGCATTATTTTAGTGTCTCCGTTACTCAGAGCTGACAGGCAAAAAGTCGCTGCTAATCGACAGTCTGATTGCTTTAACAATTAGAACAGTGACTGAAGAGATTTCATGAGTCATTTAATACTCGTTTCACACACTGCAACAAAACTAAAAAAGGAATGAAAACTGGTGCCTCTGCAAATTTCAGCTGAGCAAAAAGAACAGAAACAAACTTGTGCTTTTTGTGACATCTAAAAGATGTCTGGATATTAAGATTTTCACATGCTTGCATGGATATGCTCTCTGTGCTTTGTGAGATAGCAAGGCATTTTTTTTTTATCTAGCTGTATAGGTTTGTCTTTCTGGTACTTTCCATGAACAGTACAAATAACACCTGGAACTCTTGTCTCAGAATGACAATTTTTCAATTTCTCAATTTTCAACCCTGTTACATTTAAAAATGAAATGACAAAATAAATCAGAACGGTTAACAAGGTTGCAAATTTAGTAGTTATTGATAAACTTACATTTCCCCAGTTTTTTTTTTTTTTCTTTCATTTGACTATTTTCTATTTTTTTTTGCAATAACGTGGCCAACAGTGTTGAATGGTTGAGCTTGGTGAATGCAGTCAACACTAAAATTTGTGTAAAAATTAAAATAATGATAATAATAATATGTCTTCCCACGATGATGTAGAAAGGGTCCAAATGATGCAACTTTATGGCTGATGCAATTTTAAGAATTGTTATATATTTTTAGTAATGACTTAGTAATAACAGAGACAGAAACATCACCAAATGCACTATATAAAGCTATATGTGAAATTTATTATGTTTTTTTTTTTTTTTTTTTTTTAATATTGGTTTAAAGGATTAGTTCACTTTCAAATGAAAATTACCCAAGCTTTACTCACCCTCATGCCTTCCTAGGTGTATATGTCTTTCTTCTTTCTGATGAACACAATCGGAGATATTTTAATAAATATTCTGATGCTTCCGAGCTGTATAATAGCTGTGAACAGGGGGTCACGAAATATAGCTTCCGCCAGACCGCCTTTTGTATTCAAGTTACGAAGAAAGTGTAAACTGGCATCGTGTCAGTTCCAATTTTCCGTAAGTGGAATAGGGAAGGCGTAGGACAAAGCGTAAGCTTTTTGAACTGCAAGAGTTTTACACTTTCGTATGTTGAATACGGAAGGCAGTCTGGTGGAAGCTAGATATTTTACTTCATAACTTCTTAAATATGAATTTTTTTTTTTTTTCACATTGCTTTTCTTCAGAAGGCCTTTATCAATCCCAAAATGGAGTACGTTTATGATGGATGGATGTGGATGGAAGCACTTTCTTCAGCTCAACGAGTGTTGGTCCCGCTCACTGCCATTATAAAGCTTGGATGTGTCTCCGATTGTGTTCATCAGAAAGAAGAAAGTCATATACACCTAGGATGGCTTGAGGGTGAATAAAGATTAGGGTAATTTTTAAATGAACTAATCCTTTAAGTTCACTTGCATTAAAAGTTTTAATGTTTTTAATGTTATATAAATGTTAATAATAATAAAACAAAAACAATCATAAGCCTGACTTTCAGTTATACTGTCATTTTCAATTACTCAATTAATCCCCAGATATTGAAATAAATAAATAAAATAAATCTATTTAATGGAAGTGTCAGTATCAGTACTGTATTAATCATTGATACTGGTCTTCATTCATATAGCAAAAAGATGTCATTAAACAAATATTTAAAACATCATTTAAAACACTGTTTTTATGATGTCTTCACCTTAATTTGGAGACTCAGTGTGAAAACATATTTATGATTATACATTTTATTGATTGATTTTATTGCATGATTTTAATTGTTGGATCCAGTCAAGAAGTTTATTTAATGTGACCTAATAAATCTAATGTTCTTACAACAATTTGTGCATCTAAAGTGTACTGTATTCATGCAATGTGTTACCTGACTCCCTAGTAGCAGAACTATGAAGAAGAAAAAGAAACTGCTGTAGAAAAAGAGAGAGTCCAACTTCTCTGGTCAACTGAGATAGATCTCCCTTTCCAGTCTCTCTGTTCATCCTCAGCCACAGCAACCAAGGTCTCTTTTTGCTCTGTGCAATCAATACTTGTGTCTAACACATATCTCACTGCCATCTACCTTACAATGTAACACACAATCAAATATAACTGATTTACAATTGCTTT